>VZRJ01000727.1:429273-439387 GCA_013397565.1 Ptilonorhynchus violaceus
GACTCTCGCTCCTTGAAAGCTGCCCGGCAGATGCTGATGCCCGGGCGGGATGTCCTTTGTCTTGGTCCCGTCCCGAGCCTCTCCGATCAAGCAGCCTTTTCTTCCTTTTTGCAAAATACAAGGGAAGTTACAAGCTTTGGAAAGGCTGCCTTTGGAAATTCAAGGCACGTTTTGCCACGCAGTTGCCGAAGACACGTTTAAACCTGTGGAGCAGCGAACTCCTCAGCGGGATGGGGAGATCCCGCCGGCGCGGGCTGGCGGCGCGGCCAGGCAGCGGTGGGGCGGGGGCAGGAGCCCGCCTGCCCGCCGAGATGGAGGAGGGGTTGGGGGGCTGCAGGATCCCATCTCCTCGCCCAGCTGGAGGGGAATTTGAGGGGCTGCAAAAGCCTCCTGCCTGCCGAACTGGAGGGGAGCCTGAGGGCGTAGTGCTAACTCCAACGGGAGAAGGTGTGGATCTTTCATGAGTGTTTCCTGACGAACACCATGTTCCAGTGCGAGGGTAAGGCCGGGAGTATGCTTTCCTGCAGGTATGTATCTTAACCGAAGTCAGATGAAGTTATCATTTTCAATGAAAATATGTATTGTATCATGCAGGTAGAATAACTCCAAAAACTGCATGTTACATCAGATCCTGCTAATTTTATTCCTCTTCCCTGTAAGTGTTTTAAATTATGTTTTTCCGTGATAAATGCTGTACAGCCTCTGTGGCCACAAAGAACATTTCAAACAGTTTGTATTAATATAAATTATGCTGGCAAATTCCGCGATGGAGGTAATCATTAGACATTTATAACACCTAATCTTCATTTAGGAATTCTGTTTGGCCAGGGATACACCATTGTGTTTTCCAAAGTACGCAGACGTACTGAGACATCAGCTTACCTTACTGAACCGTGAAATTCTGCTGTGACAGCGTTGATGTGGGCACATACTGGGAACACCAGCTTTAAGAAAAGAAGTAATCATTCAGGTGATTACTGAATTTTTAATGTCTTAAGGGCACCTCAGCATGCTCCAGTCACTAATAGGCGTTCAATCCGGAGGATCAGACTAGTCTGAAAAAAAAGCTGAACATGTATGAAATGTGGACAGTCAGTCCTCAGTACTAGTGACTTTTGCTTCTGCAGATCTATGTCTGTTGGGCTACTAAAGCAGGCATTGCCAGAGAAAGATGCTTCATCCAGGCTTTAGTGTGGTAAATCTTAATTAAGAGAGGATTTTGAAAGCCAGAAGTGTGACAGTCACAGCCTCTATTGGTCAGGCCTAGAGGCAAATATGCAGTACAAGTTGATGAACACATTATGTGAATGGCTGGAGCAAAATGCACAAGTGCAGCCCCTTCCATGCCCAAGAAGTTTTATACACCATGCCTCTGTTCAGCATGCCTTCTAAGGATCTCTTGCTATGAAGGTGGTTTTTACACAAAAGTAAATGCTAACTGGATTAGAAAATGCTGGACATTCTCTTCAGTTGATGAGGGGAGGGGTGTATGTAGTGTGCAGAAACACACGGATCTTGGTTGCTTATTCCAGTATCTGTTTAATATAAAATATACAAACAGGCCTTGGAGGAGAGCTATAACCAAGATTTCTATGCTGTAAGGGGAGGGCTATCACCCTGTCATTCTTTCACTCTTACTTTGTCCCAGGGCTCAATTAATCTTTAATTACTAACTGTAAGTTGTACAGCCTCACTTGGCAAGGGTCAGTATTCTTTAACCCACATTATTGCTGAGTTCTTCCCTTATATGCCTTGGTGACAAAAGTACTCTCCTAAAACATGTGCAGATTTACTAGGAGAGGAACAAGAGCATTTGCAAGGTATGTGTAAGGCTCATAGAAGGTACCTGCAACTGGAGAACACAAAAATGGGAGTATTGTGATTGTGGGGTGAAATACAATGACATCTTGGCGATGGCTATTTGGGAAATGTCCTGGGTAGCAGGGGTGTCAGTGTGGGGTGTGGGTCAGCTTCACAGTGCATTGCCAAGGCAGGACCCAGCCTCCACAGTCCATCCCACCATCCAGCAAGGAGCAGGGCAACCAGAGGGCACCAGGGCAAGCCCCAGCCCAAGGCATTGGGCACTTCCTGAGGACAGGGATGGGCCGAGGCTGGGAAGGGCAGGGCTATGGGGAGCTGGAGACTGACCCTTCTGCAGTGTTGGGGCTGACATGGAGTCCTGGGCCCTGGGCACTGGGGGGAGGCTGGGCAGGGGCAGCCAGGCCTGGCGGTGCCCTCGGGGCCCTGATGTGACACGTTAAGTGAAGAAGTTATCTGCATGTTTTGTGGTATGGAAGAGGACTATGCATGTGCTACAAGAGATTTTAATTTGAGAGGGCAGTGGAAAATCTCTCTTGGGAACTGAGAAATAGACTCATCAGTAACCTCCTACAGCACTCTCAGAGTGACTCATAAAAGTAATCATTAACTCTGGTGGAAAGTTGACTTCATTAGAATGGCGCAAGTATAATAATGAGCCTAGCCAGATTCTTAGTTTATTTAATCTTTTCCTTTCTGCCAGTTCCCACCACGGCACATTTTTCAATTTTCAAGCAAGCAGCTGTGTGGTGTTTAGTTGCTGGCTGGGGTTAAAACATGACAAATGCCTATAATACTTCAATTTGTTCAATCTTTCCATCACTCAGTTTACCTGATGAAATAATTTATGTGTTTTTATCACAGGAAAACAAAACTTCTAAAAGAAAGTTAGAATGAACCACTTTCCTTTGTGTCACCTTCATTTCAACAAATGCCACCAGCTGCAATTAAGCAGTTTGAAGAGATATTGTACCATGTAGTTTAACAAATTTTATTTTCAAGTTTGGGTGCTTCAGACTCTTTTCCAATTAAATCTTCTTTTCTTCAAATAAAACAGTTTCTCTTAAAGGTTTCTCGTCACGTAACAAGTCGAGCTGGATTCTACTGAGAAGGCCAGTTCATTTATCTTCCTTTCTTCCAAACACAGAAGGAATTCAACTTAACTATAAAGAAATGTCTGCAAAGACACTGAAACCATTGATACAATTGGAGCAACAGAAAGGTCACGCAGCCAAGGACTTGGATTTTAATACTTAGCTACCTCTAGGTGAATTTTTAATGGCATTCATTAGATATTTGTTCTTTTCCTAACAACTATATTGCACTTTTTCATTGACTGGGCTTTAATAACTTTTGTGGGCAAGAAATAAACTGTATGAGAAAAGAAAATGAACCACCATCTCTCTGAACCTCAGTCACAAAGCATACAAGGGCAACGTTTCCCCCTTTTTTTTTTTCTTCCCCCAAATACTGTCAGTTCTGATACTCAAAATGTAAGGGTATGCTTTGGGACTTTGTGTCCTCTCAGGACTTTCCAGAGTCCTGTATTCAGCAAAACTCTGATTTCTGAAAACATGGAAATGAAGAGTTAATCAACATAGCAGTCACTCGACAGGATGTACACAAGCTTCTGTTGTCTTCCTGAGGTTGTACTTGCCTGCAGATTGCTGTGCTGAGTGGCAAGAAGGATTAGCTGGAGCAAACTTGAGAGTTTGAGCAGAGATCTATAGATACAGATGACCTCTGCTTGGTCTCTGGATATCTGATTCTAAGAGAGATGCAGGGTGCCCCATTTCCTCGGGCCATCATTGCTGCACCAGCAAGAGGAATCCTGTTGCCTTTTGAACTGTTAGCAGTTAGAGGTCTTTTGATCCTGCAGTTGGGTCTGTAAGAGGATGCCAGATGGCATCACAGGCCAGTGGCATACATGACTGTAAAACTCTGCAGGAGGGTATTCAGGTGCCGGTGGCTTGAATGAACAATGGCTTGAGAGATGCAGAAAACATCCACTTAGGAAGGGAGAGTATGGAGGTGTCTGCTAGAGCAGGCAGAGGTAAGGTTGCACATATACACACCCTAAATTTTGGTCAAAATTCTCGGAAGTGCAAATTTTGCACATTTGGTGTTTTTGCAGACATAAAACAGGAATGAACACCTTCAGTGATGGCACAGTACTTTGTCAAGGATATTTTTCACAGTTTTTAAAAGCAAAGAGATGTTCAAGAGAAACAAAACAGCTCACAGGTATCATATAGGTTTGAAACTTGGAGTTGAGCTGAGAAAAATGCATGTAATTAATGACAGGTAAACCAAAACCAGTTTCAGGAAAATCAAAATTAGTTATGAAAATAAACTGAATTTCAGAAATTGCTTCAATCAATAAACAAGGAGAGTCCATTAATGTTAACATTTTCCATATATTTTCAAAACAAAATCCTTTGTTTCAGAAAAATAACAGTATCTCAATGTTTGAAGCCAAGTTTTTTGACTTTCAGAGTAGCATTTTAATTGAAAAATGTTCTATGCCTTAAAAATAAAATACCTGTTTCAACAGGGGCATGTTTTCATGATGAATGAAATATTTTGATCCCTTGCCCTAGACAAGACTGGGCCCTCACACTCCCTTTCAAGTCCATCGACAAAGACCAGCTTCTCCAAGTGCAAGTTTAGAGCTCATAAATTAAGGTCTTGTGCTGAACTGTAGGTTTTAAGGGGCCTTCCTGTTTCCTTTTACTGCAGAGGAACCCAGATTTCCCCAAAACCCTCTCCTATGAATACCAATCCAAATGTGAAATTCCCAAAAGATGTGGCTACATAAACAAGAATCCCATATTAAGCAGATGTACACTACTATTTCATTTAGCTCCATCAAAGCTAAGTTTCTTACAAGGATGTACATAGGCGAGAATAAAAACAAGGTATAAGGACTGAGAAACCTCTTACAAGAAGAAGTCCTGAGAATACTGTCTCTGTGTTTTCATCCTCTCTCACGACCTCCTTTATTTTCACAGTAGATTGTGCATGCAACACCACTGTCTGCTATATGGCTTCCTTGCCTGTATCAGGAATTTTTTTTTGTTTGGGTGGTTTTGGGATCGAGATTATTAATGAAATTGTATTACCAAGCATACCAAGGTCCTCCACAGATATAACTATCTCCACCATATGTCACCTTATTCAGTTTGCTGTCGCTGTTTGAAGCAATGAGTAGCTTCAAGAGTCATTCTTTGCTAATTGCCGCCCTCTGATGTTACTGTATATTACCAGCACCAACACAAAAAATTCCTTGGTTTTCTGTCTTTTGAGCACTTTGAACATTAGAGTAGTCTTTGTCATCCACTCTTTCACTCCAGCCTCAAGACTTCTGAAGAAACTTGTTTCTAAAACGAGCCTGATTTTCATTAATTCCTTTGAAAGCATTTTTACATTTCAGCTGCATTGCTTTGCTATTTTTCAAATTCCAAAATACAGAATCATAGAATCATAGAATATCCTGAGTTGGAAGGAACTTACAAGGATCATCAAAGTCCAATTCCCAGCCCCACACAGGACACCCCAAGAGTCACACCATGTGCCTGAGAGCATTGTCCAAACACTTCTTCAACTCAGACAGGCTTTGTGCTGTAACCACTTCCCTGGGAAGTCCCTGTTTCAGTGCCCAACTACACTCTGGGTGAAGAACCTTTTCTTGATATCCAACCTAAACCTCCCCTGACACAGCTTCATGCCATTCCCTTGGGTTCTGGTCACCATTTGTTCCTTTGAGTCTTCCTCCTCTTCTGCTTCTGAAATTGGATGAGGGATCACGTGTAGTGGGTTGACCTTCGCTGGACACCACGCACCCACTAAAAGCTATCACTTCCCTTCGCAACTGGACACGGGAGAGAAAATACAATGAAGGGTTCATGGGTTGAGATAGGGACAGAGAGAGATCACTCATCGATTACTGTCACGGGCAAAGCAGACATGAATTTGGGATCTTAACTGAATTTATTGCTAACAAAGTCAGAGCAGGATAATGAGAAGCAAAATAAATCTTAAAAACATCTTTCCCCCATCCCTTCATCCTTCCCCTTCTCCCCCCACAGGGGTTCAATGAGATGGGGAATGGGGGTTATGGTCAGTTCACCACATGTTGTTTCTGCTTCTGCTCAGGGAGAGGAGCCACTCCCTTGCTCAAGCATGAGGTCCCTCCCACAGGAGACAGTTCTCCATGAACTTCTCCAGCGTGAGTCCATCCCAAGGGCATCAGTTCATCACAAACTGCTGCAACATGGGTCACTCTTTCATGGGGTGCAGTCCTTCAGGCACAGCCTGCTCCAAAGTGGGTCCCCCACAGTGTCACAAGTCCTACCAGGAAACTTGCTCCAGCATGGGCTCCTCTCTCCAGAGCTTGCAGGTCCCTGCCAGGAGCCTGCTCCAGCATGGGCCTCTCACAGGTTCACAGCCTCCTCTCAGGTGTGGCGGTCTGGTGAGGGTCTCTTCCATAGGCTGCAGATGGATCTCTGCACTCCCATGGATCTCCACAGACTGCAGGGGCACAGCTCTCTCACCATGGGCTGCCCCACAGCCTGCAGGGGAATCTCAGCTCCAGTGCCTGAAGTACTTCCTCCCCCTCCTGCTCCACTGATCTTGGTGTCTGCAGTGTTGTTCCTCTCACTTATTCTCACCCCAGTCTTCTCTGTCTGCAATTACAACTGCACAACAGCTTTTTTTTCTTTTTTTTCCTTCTCAAGTATGTTATCACAGAGGCATTACCACCATTCCTGATTGGCCCAGCCTTGGCCACTGACACATCTGACTTTGAAGCTGCCAGGGATTGGCTCTGCCGGACATGGGGAAGGCTTCTGGCAGCTTCTCACAGAAGCCACCCCTGTAGCTCCCCTGCTACCAAACCCGGCCATGCAAAACCAATACAATGTGGTAAAGAACTTTTTCTCCCATGCTTATACTTAATATCTAAATAATATCTTCCATGGTTTATGGTCTTTTTCAAGAATTACTGTGTAATTCTGTGCACCTGGTGGCATTTCTAGGAGAGAGTGACAGTGATAAATGCTTTCTCTTTGAGCAGATAATTTTGCAATGTTGGCATTACACATTGTTCTCTACATGACTGTGTCAGCCTGAAATATTGACTTTGGCTCAGTATTTCAGGGCCAAGGTAAAGGACCAAGAATTTGTCAAGCATCTACTCAAAATAATACTTGATGCTTTAATCATACTACTTTCATCTTGCTTTAAGGAATTTGATACTTGAATTTTTATGCTTGGTATAAAACGTATGAAATACTGAGTTTTCTTCAGCTTGTTTGCTCCTAATCTTGTTTCTAAGGGTTCATTAAGTGTATCATCATCCTTGGTATTATTTTCAGCTATCTTATGGGCTTGAAGGTGTAAATTCCTCTTTCATACTCATTTTATCAGGCTTTGGTCTAATACTTTTTTCTTCAGGTAAATCAAAGGATTAATTTACTGTAATAGTGATTGTCTGCTCAGTTCAGTTTTAGGCATTCGTATTTTGTCTTGTCTACAGTGCTATAGAGTTGTCACATTCTTTCTCACACTGAAATCTTTAGAATGTTATCAATTATCAATTTCACATCTATAATTTCTTATATTATTTCAAGTTCTTATTTCTGAATGTCTTCCCCAGGTAAAATTTCTTGATGATACTTTTGAAGTATCATGTTCCAAATGAAATGCTCAAGACGAATAACCTACTTTTCTTAATTTTAAGACTGATCTTTCAAGAAAGCTTGTAAATTTTATCACCTAGAGTTAAAATGTAATGTGACCATACCTGCAGAATGAAAGAAGAAATTTCTTTGGTCACCAAATCAGAATTCAAGCCTCAAGTTTTTTATTTTCTCAGCAGATTTCCCCAGAGAACATAATTCTTGGTTTTATTTTATTCTTTACGTTTGTGGGATATAACATAGAATATATCTCTAATAGGAATTGTTTATCCAAAATGGAAACAATTGGAATAATTTGAAACAATTAACAACTGGGCATATACAGAATTAGATTTTCTGTGGTAGCTAAGAACGCTGTATTTTCATTACCAAAAAAAAGGAAGAGAGATTCCTCAAAATATGTGTTGGATTGTGTGCTGTCTTACATGGGGTTTGCTTTCAGTTTAAAAAATCATAGAGTCGTAGAACGGCCTGGGTTGGAAGGGACCTTAAATACTCTCTAGTTCCAATCCCCCTTCCATGGGCAGGCACGCTTTCTACTAGACCAGGTTGCTCAGAGTCTCATCCATGACTGGCTGTGAACAGTGCCAGGAATGAGCACCCACAGCTTCCCTGGAAAACTTGTTTTAGTGTCCCACGACCCTCATAGTAAAGAATTTCTTCTTAATATCTAATATAAGCCTACTCTCTTTCAGTTTAAAGCCATTCCTCCTTGTACTGTCACTACATGGTCTTGTAAATAGTCTCTCTCCATCTTCTCCATCTTTCTTGTAGGCTCCCTGCAGGTACTGGAGGGCTGCTTTAAGGTGTGGCTGGAGCCATCTCTTTTCCAGCCTAAGCAATCCCAATTCCAACACAAACTTTCAGCATGAAAATATTGTGCTCTGCTAAGTCCTAACACCAAGTGTTTTGGCATGCCTAGAGGTCAACATACAGTTAAGGCTGTGCTATCTTGCCTTTGCTGTAAGTGGAAAATGGGATTGCATCCCAGGGGCAATCAAGTTCAGTTTGAGGTCATACTTGCCTTCCTCTGCTGTATGGTTGTGTCAGTCACAGCTATAAAGAACCAGAAGGAATTTACTTGTGACTTACTGTTCAATTTTTCTACAATTTGAGTAGTCCGGGCATACTGTCTTTGAAGAATGAAGGGTAATAGAAACCATCACACTCCAAAAGGTGTTAATCTCACTCCACTACCTGTCCCCAGCCGTTCCATCACTGGGCTGGCCCCGGATGAGTAGCCCACATCCTTCTCCAGGCCTGCCAGCACCTGTGGAGCACCCTCCGACAGACCTGGAACAAAGCCCTGGGTAAGCCTGGCATCTGCAGAGCTGCCAGTTTAGGGAGTCTCTAAACACAGACACAGGGCTAGTTTAGAAAGGACACTGTTTATTCTGTGCAGGGTGCAAGGTGGAAGTTTTCCACAAATCAAGCACACCAATTCTCAAGACTTTACACTATATATACATATCAGCAAACAAAGAAATCACAGTTCATTTGCTACAAGTTACCTAGCTCTCTTATTAATTAGCATTCTACCTTCTATTGGTTAAATGATTCTCACTTTTCTCATGCTAATTAGTCCGCATGCTCAGTCTTTCTTTCCTTTTGAGCTGGTGGGTTTCTTGAGTTGGTGGCCAATGAGTCCATGGTCACAATCTGCCACTGCTGGCCTCAAGAGGCTGTGAACTGTCACCGATCCCTTGCATTACAAAGGGCACAGGGACTTGTGGCACTTCCGCATCAGGCTCAGCATCACAAGCCGGTCAAGGGAGGGGATTATCCCACTCTGCTCTGCAATGATGTGGCTTTGCCTTGATTATTGTGTGCAGGTTTGGGTGCAACAGTCTAAAAAAGACATTAAGCTATTAGAGAGCATCCAAAGGAGGGCCATGAAGATGGTGAAGGGCCTTGAGGGAAAGCCGTATGAGGAGAGGCTGACGTCACTTGGTTTGTTCAGCCTGGACAAGAAGCTCTTGCCTGAGGGGAGACCTGACTGTGGTCTACATCTTCCTCGTGAGGGGAAGTGGAGGGGCAGGCAGTGATTTCTCTCTGGTAGCCAGTGACAGGACCTGAGGGAATGGCCTGAAGTTACGTCAGGGGAGGTCTGGGCAGGATACTGGAAAAAGTTTCTTCACCCAGAGGATGGCTGGGCACTGGAACAGGCTCCCCAGGGAAGTGGCCACAGCACCAGCTCTGAGGGAGTTCAAGAAGCATTTGGACAATGGTCTCAGACACATGGTGTTACTTTTGGGGTGTCGGGTGCAGGGTCAGGAGCTGGTCTCGATGATCCTGACGGGTCCCTTCCAACTCAGGAAATTCTGTGATTCTATGGTAAAACAAGGCTCTATTTCCCAACCCCCTTTTCATTCTCTGTAACTCTCCGGGCAAATTGTTAACTATGTCTGACTATCGAGATATTTGTCTTCTGCCGCCAGAAGACAAAATGCAGAGGCAGATGGGCACCCGCGTCCCTTACTCCGGGCGGCGCGTGACGGCGGCACCGCCGTCCGTAATGAAGGCAGCACCATCCCTGCTAAGGGCACGGCGCCGCCATATTCCGTCAAGACACCGCGCCGGGGCGGGGCCCGGCGCTG
>VZRJ01000727.1:442037-531969 GCA_013397565.1 Ptilonorhynchus violaceus
AAAAAAGTTTTAGATGAATGTAATTAAGATTAGTGACATGTATGCTGCTTCTTTGTTGTTGACGCCACTGTTTTTGGTACACAGTAGGAACTAATTCTGTTTATTTTCATAGTCTTGTTACTCAGTTTGGGGACAAGATTTAGAAAAAAGTAGGTGGAAATTCTATAAGGGGGAAAAGCAGGATTGTGTAGACAAATGTAACATCTTGAAACTATTCTCAGGTTGCAGGGCTTTCTTGAATTTTTTACAATGTGAAAATGACTGATTATATGAGGATATAGTTCAAGTCTGTAGACTTAGGTACCTACATATTAGCATCAATTATTCTAATGAAACAAAAGTCCCACCAGGAAGTTATAATTTCTTTGAAGTGAGTATATTTAACTGGGAAAACAGGTTAGCTGCACCTGCTTATCTTCCCTGTACTTTCTTGTTGTTGTCCTTTAGTTGTCAGGGCTGGTACCAATTATCTGGGAATAGTTTGGGGTTTTGTGTTTGTTTGGGTTTTTTTGTATTGGTTTGTTGGGGGTTTTTTTTGCCTCTTAGACTCTTGCACCAGTGCCAGGACTACAGACTCTGAATTTATCCAGAATATTTGAGTTGGTTTGACAGCTGGGGCTCATGTGTGTGGTTGTCTGAGGCCCTAGGTGAATACTTAACAGTTAGGCAGTCTCTAGAATTGATTTGCAAATTAAAATACTTGGAAGTTTTTAAAAATAAGTGGTATGTTTCCATGTCTCTTGTGTAAATTTAGTTTCTTGGTGGAGCATACAGAGCTTCTTCAGCTGGGCCCTTGGTATCCAGCTCACCAAAGTGTATCTGAAAGATACAGAAGGAGCTCTGTGGGGTGGGTTTGGGTTTTTTTGCTCTAGCTGAACTTTAGTTCTTAGGTTCATTCCCAGACCAAGGAGTGCATAGGTGCCCAAACAGGTTGCAGAGAATTTGAGTCCTTGGATTCCTATGCTTATGCTACCAGTTTTCAGATGTCTACTGTGGGCTGGTTTGTTTAGAGCAATTGTTTGCCTACAGCCAGAAAATGCATAAGCAATAGATTCCTATGAATAAACAGCCCAACTATCAGGTCAGTGCAGAGTGTTCCTGAGTAGTTATGGTAAGTGTTACTTTTCATCATGGTTAGACTGATGATACAGGCTGCTTCTGGAGATTCATGCATCAATTTATGATGTTCAGCAACTTGCAGAGCCAAGGTATAACATATAGCTTAATGTATGGTTTAATGTATGTAAAGTATAATTAGTCCTTTCTACAGGGATCTACAGTACTTCACAATTTGCCGCCTTTATTTATCCATGTTGCTTCTGCTTTTATTACTTGTTTGCTATCAGTGGGCACCTTTCTCATTTCTTTTATTAATTGTCTTCATTATTTTCAAGGAAAAAGATGGCTCTCCTGCCCAAAGTATTATGTAGCTGTAAAACTGTACTGGACAGAATGTGTTTGAAAGACGCATTGTAGAAAAACATCTGTTATTGTAGAAAAATGTTTTCTTGGAGCTATCCTAATGTGACTAAATGTGAAACAAGGACACTTCTTCGGGTTCTGCAGACTGTGGAAGTTGAATGTTGTGTTTGGGTAGAGATGGCAGGTTCATCAAATAGTAATTTACAGCCCACTTCTAGGATACCACTCCAGACTGACAAGTTTTGAAAGATTTCGGGTATTTGTGTGTTGGGAGATACATTGTTACGGAAGGGATGAAACTTACGTGTTTTTAGTTGGTATTAGGTCATGTTAAATACTTCAGTTTGTTTGTGGTTTGATACCTGATTTTTTGTGAGAATCATTCCAAAGCCAGGGAAATTTGTGGTGAGGTTTTTTCCCACTTTTGTTATGAGTTTTTTCATTGTGTGAGTCCAGTGCTTGCTGTATCATTTTAAAGGAAACTGGACTACTTAATGGTTGAGGCTTTAAGGTGGAGAAGCAAAATGGGCAAGGAAGAATGTCGTTTTAGCATGTCCTTTTTTGCTGAAAATTGGACATTCGCATAGAAGCTACTTGGAATTAGAATACTGGGGGGGGGAATATACTCTCCGCTGTCAGTGGAGCTGTTTACATTGTATTCAGAGTTAGAATACCTAGAATTGATTTTTTACGTACCTAGAATTTACTTTAAAATGCATCATTTAGTAAAATCCTCAAATTGCCTGTATGATAATTAGTATTTTAACTTCATCTATTTAAAAAAAAAATCACTAGAAATTTGGGACTTATTAATTTTAAAAAAGGGATTTTTTTGCTGTTGTTGTTCTAAAACAAATAATTGAATTGAAGTCCTCGAATCCAACTTGCTGAATTATTATTAATATTTTAGCAGACAGAACTTTCTCTGGTGGATACAGAGTGTATTTTGTTCATTTTAGTGTAGGCAGCTCAAGGATTTTCTTATAATGTGGAATTAAAAGAATTATGAGCTGTAGGAAGTAGGAAAGAAAAATTAAATTAAGATCCCAGGTGTTGGGAGCTCCTAGGTCTAAAATCATAAAGAGTTGGTAATCAGAAGTTTACTGGTCTTTTGTTACAAATACTTTGTTGTTTAATCACCTTTTAGTGTGAGAAGTTTGGATATACTTTCCTTCAATTAAATGTACTGTAACATTTTTATTCAGACTGTTAAGAAGCAGCTTCAAAGTGCTGCTGCATTTTTGTATTTAAAATTAATTCAAGTGCCTATCTGAATTAGTTCAGTGCAAAACCTGAGTGAAATAAGGTATAAATCATTGGTTTTTTAATGTATTGTGCTTATTCAGGATTTCAGTGTATTACCTTGCTTATATTTAGGCATAGGGTATCCTCTTAGTAAAAGAAAATTTTTCTAGTGTGAAAGTTTTTTAATAGTCATAAGCTGGTAGGTAATTAGTAGTCAAATTCTGCCCTGATCTGAAGACTGCTGGAAGCAGGACAACTGAAAAACATGTTGCTGAGTTGATGTATGTACAGTATGTGCTTGCACTCGACTGCTCATTTCTTCTCAACAATAGCCTTTCCTTGTTGGTTGAGCAGCAGCAATTTATTACCTTCAAACTAAACTGACACTTCAAAGACTTACCACTTTAGTATGGTTTTCATGCTACTGGTTAAAGGGAAAAGGGGTGAGAATTTTAATTGTTTACATCAAAACTTGCACTCTTGAAGAAGTTAACCTTAGAAATGATAAAGACAAAAGTGCAGTAAATGAGAAGCCAATTGCTAGGCAGCTAAACAGTTCTCAGTTAAGTACTAAGTTACCATCAGGATCCTGAAATTTAACTTAACACCTTTGTGTATTTGTTGCATGTGTGTGTTATGAGTGCTTTTCCAGATTCTTCTGAAACTGAAAGTCCACTTAGAAATATAGTTGGTCAAACTGTTTTTATAGTTGGTGTATAAATGTTGATGTGCAAAAGTGTGTTACTGAATGTGTGGAGGCATATTTGGTGCCTTGGCACCAACGTGGTGCTTTACAGTGTTTTATGTACTTTGACACATCCTCATTGGGACATGCTATGACATTATTAGGCTGCAGGGTACTCTGCAGAATCACAGAATCTCAGAATCAATTAGGTTGGAAAAGACCTCTGAGATCATCTAAAGTACAGGAATATGTGACTTTGCCTCTGTCTCAATAACATTTTGTTACATTTGTTGTATTATCCCTGTATGTGTTTGGTATAATCAAGCTAGTCATTCAAAAACTTGACTTCTTTGTTTTTGTTTAAGGAGCTGAGTGTGGAATAAATGCAGAAGTAGAAAAACAACTTGAAATGGGAAAGAAATTATTGGCTGCTGGACAGCTAGCGGATGCGTTGTCTCACTTTCATGCGGCTATAGGTACGTATCTCTGGGAGGTGACTCTTGTACTGAAATACCTTTGGGTGGGTTTTTTCCCCACTGTTTGCTTCGTTAAGTATCCTGTTGTCTTGCAAATTGCATTCTGTGAGTCACAGAACTTAGGGCTCCTTTTTGCAGCAGGTTGGACAGGAGCCAACAGAGATGTAGTAGAATATTTATGGTTTGATTTTGATAAAAGAAAACTGTTAAATTAACTGCATGATATGTAAACATGTAAGTCACTGTTGTTCTGCAAGCTAGCTGTATAAAAGGAATTATAATTGATTCCTGTATCATTTGATGAGGTATTCCCTGTCTGTCTAATCCCATCAAGATCAGGTTTCATCTTTATGATGTTTTTCAAAGTATGTTTTTGAAAGGCTGACTTTATCCATGCTTTCTTCTATCCAGTGCTGTAAAAAAAATCAATGTTTAAAATAGTCACTCTCTCTTTTTTATTTTTTTTTAAATTAAATCTTGAACTGGGTGATATCTCAGTGAAACTGGTACTGAAGTTTGAGATACTAAACTGGTAGTGGAGAGCAAAATTGTCCCTCTCTTGTAGTCAGCTAGTGAGTTAGTTCTTGTTTGGTGTTCTGTTTTTTCAACAAACTGGGGAGTTAAATGTTTGCTTTTAAGAATTTTAAAGCAACTTTGCTGATTAAACTCCTTTAATTGAAGCATAGAGACAGCACCAGTAAAGTGCAGTGTCCACTAACACTACATTTTCTTAATTGCGTGGTGGGTTTTTTTTAAGTTGTTGGACTTCATGTGTACAAGTGCATCTTTTTTTCTGTCAGAAGTGTTACTAAGATGTTACACATAGATGAGTCATTCTTGATACTTTATTTATGCATTGGTTTAATAGTGAGATGTAGATGAAATATCAGTTGATTCTGAGTTACTAATATTTTCGTTGCGTTCTCCAAGATCAACTTCCTTTATAAAAAGGGAGTGGAGGGGGCAGCTTCCCTTTTTTTCTGTGTTATGGAAGCTCCTTATTCCACCTAGAGGTAGTCTGTTACTCCTTTTGTTTGTGTGTTGCTCCCAAAGCATTTCTGTGCGATCTGTGCGAAGTTATTGATACAGCATGATTTATTCCACTCTGGAGATGAGCATTTCCACAGCCAAGATGTTGTAGAGGAAGAGTGCAGGTACCTTTTTCAGTGAGAACTGAACTTGGGTTTTGGTAATGGAGGTGGCCAGCTATGAACCTTGGTTGCTGACCGTAAGATTTTTGGTAGTGCTATTTCTTCTGTTTATTTTCAAGTTCAACTTTAACCTCAGATGATGGGAGGGAGAAAAATACTTCTTTTGTTCCTCAGATATGAATGTTCTTGTCTGCAAATTCTGTGTTGATTATTATGTTTTTAATAGCATAGTAAAAAGTTTCCTATCTTCTACTGCATACGATTGTTTTGGTTGTTTAAGTTACCTTTCCTTGAGAGCCCAGAGTAACTGTCACCTGTTTCTTTGAAATACTGCATAGAGAAGAATTTAAAGAAAATTGTTCTTGGTTTCACAGACTAATGTTTGCCTCCTGTACGGGCATGTCTGCTAGTTTAGAGAGTGTTAAAGCTGCTGAATCTTGGAATTTTGACCAGCAGACAACATGGAATGTGTGGGCCCTGAAGTTACCCTTCAGGTTTTGATAATGTGCGTGCATTTGTCTGCTGTTGAGAGGGAGTGTTGGTGCCCACTTTATTACTAAAGAAAGAAGTTGCTGCTGTTTCAATGAATGATGTAAAGAGTTTGTGTCTGTGTTGATGCTGAACTAATGTATTGGTAATTTTGGGAATATTTGCATTTATCCTATATGGTGATCAGGGCCTGGGCTGGAAAATGATGAACTAACATGCTTTCAAATATAGGCCTGCAGCTGGATGTAAAGCATTAGTATTCAGTGGCTGTTGTCCTGTACAAAGCTGAAGAACATGTATATATTTGACCTTCAGCACTCTTAATTATTTGGCATTTACTGTATTTCTGTAATCTTTATTGTTAAGTAATTAAACTGCATGGAAAATACTGCATGCATAATGTTACAAATGTTATATCTCATTAATGTATATTGTTGTTTCCAGTGGCTTAAAAGTCAGATAATATATTTTTAGTCATTACAGTTCCACTGTAGCAGAAATCTCAGTTGCTTTGAGATAGCATTCTGATTATTGTTCGTTCCTTTGCAGAGGGAGACTCTGATAACTACATTGCTTATTACAGAAGAGCCACAGTGTACTTGGCCATGGGCAAATCTAAAGCAGCAATTCGTGATTTAAGTAAAGTGGTTGAATTAAAGCAGGACTTCACCTCAGTAAGTATTAATGCAGTTGAAGATTGTTCGAGCATAAAAAAAAAATCCTGCTTCAGAGAAGGTTTGGGTTTTTTTTCCCCCAGACTTTGCTCAATAGAGAATATATCATCCCTCAGAAGGTTTTAAAGAGGATAAAATAATAGCAATGGTGTATGTGCCTTAATGTGCAACTGTGCTGATTACAGTCTATCCAGTTATTTGAGCAACTAATAGTTTTAGTAAGCTCATGGATTAATACTAAACACTTCTCTCACTTGTGGTTATTCTGTCATTCACCAAGGCTGTGCTGTTTGGGACAGGGAGAAGAGAGCACACAGATGCCTCTGGGGTTTTTTTCTGTCTTAATCAGCATTTGATTTGAGATCTCTCTTCTCTACAGGAACTACCCGAATCTCACTGCCTTCCTGTGTAATTGTTGCAAGTTCTGATTTCCTTACCCTTTTCTCACTTACTTCTGTGTGCTCTATGTGGAGATTGCCTCACTAGTAGGAAACTGATGCTGGAGTCCTCTCCATCTGATTCTCTCACCTCCCTTTTTTGGGGGCAGTGGCATGTCCTGTATAGTTTACAATAAAGGAGACAATGTTAAATTGATTGTTGTATGAAAATATTCTTACTGTAAACCAAAGTCTTCTATATCATTAACTTGTCTTTTTACATAGCTTCTATTACTCTGTGAAATAATTAAATGTGGGAGTTGTTTATTATTTCTGCTATTTACTTAATCTGCAAGCAGTTCTAATCAGGAAAGTGGTGTAAAGTCAACATTCACTTTGATTTGTGTGACTCTTCAAGTGGGTTCTTTCCATGAGTTGCAGCTGCTCAAAAAATCTGGCTGTTTTTTGTCCCTCAGTTCTGGTGCAGAGCAATCCTTTACCATTAAAGAGGCCTTATAAGAACATTATTAAATCAAGAAGACAAAGAATTGATATCATGATTTTTGTTTCAGCTTGTTAGCTATACTAAAATGAAACTTTTTTTCCTGCTAGAGGAAAGTGAAACTTGTGCTAATACTTCGCTGAATTCCTGTTTGTAAATAAAAAGTTATGTTTCATTTCAGGCAAGATTACAGAGAGGACACTTACTGCTTAAGCAAGGAAAATTTGATGAAGCAGAGGATGACTTTAAAAATGTGGTAAGTTGGAGACCAGTGCTGAACTACATCACTGCTTTTAAGGCTGGGTTCTGAGTCACATCTCAACTATAATGCTCTATAGAGTATATGGCCTGAATTTGTCTCTCCTGTTCTTTGAAGCTGCAATAGCTAAGCAACCTTGCATGAATAAATGACCAATAAAATTGCAGTGATGCAGGTGAAATCAGGTATTGCCTGAAACAATGTAGCACTTTGAAAAATCTTTTTTGGGTTTGCCTGACATTTCATGATCTCTGCTTGATGACAGCTGTACTAGGGAGCAACCTTCATTCAGAAGTAAATGACAGGGGACTCAAAGTATGTATTTAAACTCTGGTTTACAGGGCTATATTGATGTCTCCCTGGGAAATCACTAGGAGCATCATGGATCAACCTTTACAGGTTCCTATCTCTTGACTGGTTGCAAAAGAATTGTGGGCTCTTAATTTAGTCACTAAACAGTTAAATCAGTACATTTCAGTGGCATCCCTCTGTCTGTCTTCTAATCTCCAGAGTTCTCCATCTTTCATGAATGTCTTGACAGTACTTTCTTTCCATCATCAGAAACTGCAGGGTTTCCATACACACACAGTTGGATATTCACCATCTAAACCTCACTTGGGCTGTTCTTAGTTTTGATGGGTGTTTTGTGCATTTCAGCCCTAGGCTGCAAAAGTAACTGATCTAAGCCCAGAAGAAAAGACCTGAGAGAATGTGAATATTGCTTCCCTCTCTGTTGCACAAAATTTATGTAAATATGAGTATAAATAAGATTAATTCTTCGTTCTTACTTGCTCTTCAAGAGTTGCTAGTTTGAACAGCTTGTGTGTCCCTTAAGCCAAAATAAAAAGAATTTGCAATGGAACTGGTGCTGTCTTGTTGGCTTTCTTTGAAGAGAGTGATGGAAAAAGCAGTTGTGTGTTGCAGATTGCAGATGTTTAATGGAAATCTTACTCAGTGAGTGTGGATGACAAAACTTGGGCAGTTATCCTGTATGTGCTGCAGGACAGCTGGGAGAAATGGCTCTTGCAGATGTTAATGCACCGGGCAGTTTTGTGTTTGTACCAGAGCTCCAGCAGCTTATTCTGAAATTTGTGTAGCAATGGCTCCTCTGGCTGTTTCATCCTCAGTAAGTTCCTTAGGAGTGTGTGGTCTGATGGCAGTGCAGCCCTCTGGTTTCACATGTGGGAGAGAGTCATTGAGCTGGGATCAACTGAGGACACAGTTGCTGCAGTAGCAATTATGTGATGTCAGTGTTGATTGTGAGTTTGTGTCTGCATCTCTTTGCAGTTACTGTTTCTTGAAGTATTGCTTAATGCCGCATATGAAATTGCGGTCAGCTGTCAAATATCTTTTCCTATTGCCAAACCTGGTGCAAAAATTTAGATTGCTGCCTTTGGTCAGTCAAATGGTTTCAGTCCTCAGTCGGGCTTTAAATCTGAGGTATAACAGAATTTCTTCTCAGAAGCTAACTTGAGAAAATACCATATTAGTACTTAATGTGACTTTCATTTTCCTTTGTTCTATAGGCAATATTGCCTGTGTACTTAGAGAATTGGCAAGTGGTCTGTTTTGAAGAACATAATTTTCAGTTAAGTACGGTATATTTCAGCAAAATGAGCCAATATTAAAGTAGTAATTTGTAATAGGTTAATTTAATCATATGGAGAGTGGATTAAATTATGCTACATACCTTGAAATCTTTTAAGTACAATACCTGTTTCTTTGACAGGTTTCCCTTGTTTTCTAAATCTTTCAGATAGTGAGACTGATTATTCTACCAGTTTTCTGTGTGTCTAAAATGCCTAGTATACTGTCAGTATATTTCCATTAAAATGTGAAATTGCATTTGATTTCAAGAGTAGAGGAAGTTAGTCACAATGCTGTGGAATGTATCAATATTCTGTCATCCTTTGGGGTGTTTTGTTTGTTTTTTTTTTTTTTGTAAATGAGAGGGGAGAAGAGAAGGAGGAAGGTGTTAGGTATTGAATAGCTTCTAAATGATTTGAAGACTTGCATGTAGACCCTCTCTTTTCTACCAAGATCAATAGGGGTCTCTTATTTTTCAGTCGGTGGTCAAGAAGCCAAACGGAATGCACCTTGAAATGAAAGTTCCTTCTACTACTAAGATAGATATGATGGGGAAAATGCCAGTGAGATCTCAGTATCTTTTAGGGGAGAGTTTAGTTGTGCACTTGGCTACCTAAAATAGTGTGGTTTACATAGGAATGGAGCCTGTAATCTGTGATTCTGCTGCTTAACTGAGTAATTGTAGGTCAGGATCTGAACAGCCCTTTAGCCTCTCACTTTGCCCGTTATCAGCTAATGAGAATGCTCTCATTCTGAGTTATCATGTAGCACATGAGCGAGCTTTGGTGTCCAAGTCTGGAGCTAACTTGGAGATGTACTCAGGCCGTCCTGCATTAGTAGTACATGGGCTCTAAATTGCAGTCACTGTCAGTAGCAATGCAGCAGCCTGGTCATGTTTGAGTTTTCAGAAGTTGAGTGTCCTGGAAAGATAGGGTGGAAATGCTGTATTTAAAAAACAAAATAAACTTTCACCCCATCTGTGCTCTTTTCACTGAAAGGGAAGTCTTAATTGGGAGGAAAATAATCGGAAAATAATCAGCTTTTGTTACTGTGTAGGGTTTTGGGATGTCACTCAGAATAGGTGGTCCTGAGGATGTCATGCTTGCATAAGAGTTGCAAGGTTTTAAATATGAGAGGTTTTACCTTCAGTTCTAATATTTTTTCCCTGAGTCAATAGTTGTGTGGATGGGGTGGGCTTGCTTCTGGTAATGCCAGCTGCTTTTGAAGTAGATTGCATACCCTTGAATGATAGTGGATGTGTTTCCTCTTACGTGATTTCACACAAGAGGTTGGTTGTTTGGGTCAAGTGTTGATTTAAAGGGAGTAGTAGATCAGATTTTAAGTATTCCCCATTCTGGAACTGGAGAAACAAGGTCAGATTGTGGAAACTAAGGAGACTAATTTTGCTTGGACGATTCAAGGACAGATATGTAGGAGTGATATGGTTTGTAACTCCCTGTAGGATGCTTGCATTAAGAGTTGGTGTCCAACTGTTGCTTTGTGTGCCTACCAAAACTGCCAGGTGACTGATATAGTGAGCCATCCTTTAAATGCTTTCTTCTAGCATATTCCAGAAGTCTGTCGAATCCCAGTGGAGACTCTGAAAAGCTTTTTTTTCTTTCTATCCCTTCTCTTGGAATCATGTTTCTTAAAAGGGATCTCTGCAGTTTAGGAGATGCAGTCATTTTTGAGGGAGAGAAAAGAGCAAGAAAAATTCTGCTCATCTAAATGGAGGGGATTATTGACAGGTAAACTTTCCTGGGTTGTAAGACCAGTGGTTTTGTGTAGACCTTAAAAAATCCTTGAAGCTATTGCTTACATATAATAGTAAAATTATCCTTTAGTGTATACTCATGAAAAGAAAAAAAATTCATATCCTCAAATTCTTTCTACATAATTTTGTATTACGTGGAAAAAGTTTCATGGTGAGCACCCTAAATCTCTTAAAAGTTAAATGATTGCTTAGCAGTTTCTTTGTATATTCCTGCCCTCTACGGCATATCAGTACTGGCTGTCTTATGAGGCAGTGCTAGTGTGAGAGCAGGTGGTGGAAATGCTGGGCTGGAAAGGATGCAGTATTCCTTTTTGGGAGTAGAGCCTCTTGAAAGTCCAGCCTTCATGTGTTATTTTAGATTGCCTTTATTTTTTCCTGCTCTGTACTTTCCTATTGGCTGAAACTAATTGCAAGGTTTGGGTAGAGGGTGTAATTCAGCCTTACGTCTTCATGTATTAAGCAATTCTAGAAACCTCTCCTTTTGGCCAACAGATGGATCAAGGTGATGAAATTCTTTAAACAGGCCAGGTTGCCCACACAGAACAGGGAGTAAGTAGAAATCCCTTAGTGATTTTACAAAGTTGTTGCTCATGCTATATGAATAGTGTTTATGTCTATGCTATGTCTTTGGTTGAGTGTTCATATATTCCTTCTGTTAATATGAAGTTCCTTCTGTTTTGCTTAATTTCTGAATAATAGAAGTCAACAGGACAGGTCTGTGGGTGCATCAACACTCATGTCTAAGGCCTCAAGCCATGAAAGCCCTGGAATGTTTATTTTATCTGTAAGCATGTGATTTTTACTGAAAATAAAAGGAATATTGGCATATTTTGGTTGATGGAAGGCCTTCTGGAAAGGTGACAAAAGCGGCGCAAATCCTGGCAGCCCTGTGTATGTGCATTACAGTGTTGTGTGGGACTCTGCTTATGTTCTAGAGAAAATGACCAGTGTTTGAGTTGCTGAATTCTGTAGATGGTACAAAAGTAGAACAGAACTTCTGCAAAGTTCATTGGAAAATGAGAAAAGAACCAAATTGTTATAACACTTTTAAATTCTAGTATTTTTTAAGACTGTAACATTCACAGTTGCAATCTTTTCCAATAAATACTATAAACTGGGGTGTCCTAAATACACAATTCTGTCTGCCTTGGAAGAACAAACACTTCAAAGCTGGAAACTGAAGGTACAGCTTCCAGCTCCACTAGATGTCAGCCAAGACCAAGTGACTGAGCTCTGTACATCTGCAAATTGCTTTCTTGTCTTGAGAAACCCTTGGCTGTTGCACAGTGCATTGGAGGAACAGCTTTCCGTGGTTAGTTGGGATGCGTAGTAATACTGTTGGATGTAGGTGGGAGAGACCATCTTGTGGCACTATAAGGTAACCTGATTTCATTAAGTTACTAGACAGTCTTGGGTTGGGTATTTGAGGCTCTCTGAACCACATCGAGGTAACATTAGATGTTTCCAAATACATTCGTATGTGGTACTGTGGTCATCTGTAGCTTCCTGGCTAAAGAATAAAAAGTATTTAAATATTTCCTTGTTTTTTTTTTTTTCCATCTGTCTGTCTATTTACCAGTTTGAAAAGCAAAAAAATAAGACAGCTTTAGAATGTGTAGATGTATGTCTATGTTAGTGGCACTGGACCACTCTAAGCAAGGGATAGAAACTGTGTGTCTATAACATTTGGGGTTTTTAACACTAATTTTTTTTCACACAACAGTATTTAAGAGTTTCTCAAGTTGTCAGTGTCTGTTTATAGTCCTAAGATGATTTAAGTGCTACAGATGAATTGCCTGTAAGTCTTTAATCTGTACTCTTTGGGAGTATGATTTTTGAGGTTGTGTTTTGGTTGTTTTTTTCCCCTCAAGGTGGTTGTAACTCTTCTTCATTAGAATTCTTGTACTAAGTGCCTGACTTTTCCCTGTATTGCTAATGGGCCGTTGCAAAGGAAGTTGTAGGACCATGTAGCTGGACAGCAGGATCATGGTAAACCATTGATGTAGCTTAGCTGTGTTTTATAATTGTTCCCTATGCTTCTGAAAAAAACATCCTGAAGAGAGAAGCTCTTACTAAACTTTATAGGTAGAATTGTTTAGCTTATTAGAATGCTTTTCCCATCAGAAAACTTTTAAATACTAGATGTTTGACTGCAAATGCAAGGTAACCATTTCAGGGCTGCCTATTTTCAGTAGAAATTATCTAAGAACTTTTGAGATGTGAAAAAAGTGCTGGGTTTCATGAAGTGAGCTACTGATATATTTTCTCACTGTCCTGGGTGCAGCAAGCTAAGGTTGCAAAGTTCTGAGTCCTTGAGATAAAATTCTGGAAGAAGCTCTCAGTTTCCTCATGGAGAGTAATAGAGAAAGATACACGTGTGTTACAATCCAATCTAATCACACAAGAGAACTCTGTGAATAAAGTGGAAAGACCCCTGAAGGTTCGAATATACCCTGAAACAGATTAAAGACAAACAAGGCTAAATGTTGGTACCAAAAAAAAATTGATGTATTTTATTTAACGGTAAGTGAGAGAGAGAGAGAAAGAAAGAGAAACAAAGAAATAGAAAAAGAGGTGTGCTGGGGTAAAGGGGACAGGAAGAGTGACAGAGGTCAGGTGGAAACATATCACCCCTCTGTGGGTTCCAGTGACGTGTCATTGATCCCTACATCTGGTCTTCTTGGTGGTGAAGGTCCCCGTTGCTGCCGCTGAAAAGCATAGAATCCATTGGATTAATACCCGTTTTTGGCGAAGTGGGAATGCCCAGGAACCACCGCTGCAGGGGTCCAGCTTGAAACTGTCCGTTGCAAGACTGAGGGTCGCTTGCATCATTATGCACCATGTGCGGGGTCTGGGGACTTCGGGGGGGCCTTTGATGGGCCGTGACACCCCTTCTGCTGCCCCTTCACATGCATGTCCTGTAGATGTAGCTTTCCTGTGGTGAGGGGCCTCCTGCAGCTGCACAGTGGAGGTTGGGTGTTCCTCTGGCCAGAGGCTTTTTTCACCACCCAAAACCTCTCTCTGTGCAAACCTGGCAGCAGATAAGCCTGGGGCTAAGGCCTCCACCCCGAAGTTGCTGGGCTGATCTTCCTGTGAAAGCATCCTTCTCCCCCAGCCCAGACCTTACAATGGTGTCATTTTTATCTTACCTCAGATTAACTTACAGTCCAGGGCCTTAGCCCAGAGAGCCCATTCAGGATGGCAGTGGTCTTCAGCACAGTTTTCTTTAGGTTCAGTTTTGTTATACAGTTTTCCTATAGTAGGCCAAAGGTCCTTCATAACAATGTTTAAGCCATAAGCCATAACTTCAGTCTCTCACGACATGCAAGTGCTTTTAAAGCTCAGCTTGATAAATTGAGTGAGGATGATGATTTTGTTACCTTCAATTTTGCTTACTCGAGGGGGGAAGAGTGGGGTTTGCTTACCCTAGGGGTTTTTTTTGTCTTCTATACTGAGACTAGGCTATAAAATAAAGCAGGAAATATAGTAGTAAACCTGTGATGGACAATTACTTGCAGTATCAAAGCCATTCTTGTATACTGGATTAAAGGAGTTAGGCACAGGTTTGGCAGGGGGAGTAGGGTGAATGAAAGCACCTGGCAATAGGTGGCTAGTTCTTGTTGCTGCAGATTAAATTACAACTACTTTAGTGTTGTAATCCAAATGTAGCAAACCTGAAAGATGGCAAAGGATACTGTGCTGAGGACATGCTCACAAGCAGCAGTGTGCTTGTCCTGCAGGATTGAGCAGAGCACAGCCTCTGACTTTGTGCTTTGGGGCCGTTGTTGAAGCATTCAGGGGAGTGTTAGATTTGCCTTGGACCTGTATTTAATTCGTATGAAGAGTTTTCTCAATACTTTGCTCCCTTCTTGGCCATGTAGCAGACATAGCACAAGCAGTTTGTGCTGAGTTGTTGGCCCCAAACTTGCTGTTCCCACAGGAAAAGGAGATTGAAATGTGATTCATTATTGATAGTGATGTGGCAGTCTCTGATCATAGGGCAGAAAGACAGAAGTAGTAGTAAACCGAAAAGAGGGTGTCAGAGAGCTGTATCACATGTCCAGCTTTGTTTTTGGGAGCTGAATGAACAGGCTTCTTTTTGCTTTAGTTAATGTTACTGATTAAAACATTATGGCAATATGCTGATTACTTATTAGGAGCTTATGAGTGTATGTTTTCATCATACTGTAGCACACAAACACTCAATGGCTTTAGTTTGAATGATACCTTGAAAAGTTTCTCTGACTGGGCATGCTGTACTACCTAAAATTATCTAGAATGTTTCACTCAAATGATCTTTATTACTGTTGGACTTGTCTGCATGATTGTAACATTACTATTCATATTCTACTGATGTTTTCTCCAAACACGTTACAAGAAACAGCGTGTCTAAGGAGTGCAGTGTTATCATGAGCTAAGTGCAAATGAAAGTGTAAAGATCATCCATAGCAAAAGCTCTTAACTTTTAAGAAAAAAATGCTGAGAAATTGAGGGAGAAATCAAATGAGTCAGCTGGAACTGAAGAGTTGGGAACTTCTGAGTGTTTTGTAGACTTGGTGCTTTTTAAAATTACAGGTGCAGAAATTTGCCTCTGCTACAAGCTCCAGATTTGGAGGAGAAAGTGAATGCACAGTATCAAGGGTTTATAGGCAGAGTTCTAACCAGAAGAAAAGCTTTATGAGACTTATGTTGGTAATCAGCCTACAAAGAAGAAAACTCTTTGATCACATTCCTCTCGTCTTGCTAAAAGACAGTGTAGGGAATAAAGGAGAATTTTCATGTCTAAGTACGACTTTATTTTTGCCAGGTAAAATGAAACGACTCCATAAGGTTCAAAAAGATGTATAAAGAAGAACTGAAGACAAAGTGTGGGACCTGTGCATGATTGTAATGTTGCATTTAGGCCCTTTCCTTTCATATACTTAAATGTTAGAACCAGGGAAAATTCTGGTAAAGGACTTCTGAGGCCTGAAGTTGAACTACGTTAGAGCCATAAGCACAAAATACAAGTGTTTCAAGAACTGACTGGTTAGAAAAAAAGAGGCCACTTCAAGATAAATGAGGAAAGAAAAAAGTATTGGATCTCTTTGAGCGTCTTCAGTTAACATTCTGTGCATAGAATGCAAGATAATGCAAGTTTTGATTTTAAACAAAAAAATGAAGTCCTGCTGATCTGTCTCTTTTAAAACTTTGAAAGTCATTAACAAGTGTGAAGCGACAGTAATCCTACAAATGACTTTCTGGCTTTGCAAGGGAATGGCTGAGATTCTTCCTGGCCCATGTACATCTTCCCAGGTAATACCAAAGTTGCCTGCAAGATTTTTTTTTTTTTTTCACTTTTCTTTGGAAAGATAAACCTGCCTAAACCAAAAAGGCAAGTACAATGTAATCACTTCTGCTTGCTCAGAGAGAGGAATTAGAGAAGTGAGAGTCCGTGTAGACAAAACTTTAGACTTGTTTAAAACTACATAGGAAACAGAGTGCATGAATGCCCACCTGATCCCAGCTGAGCCTTTTCCCTGGCTGCAGCCTCTTGACTTCCTGCTGTAGCCACTCTTTGAGGGGAAAATGTAAGAAACAGCTTCACGGTAATAATTATCTGGGAAATGTTCCATTTATTTCTGTCATGAGGTTATAAATATGTGTAGTGCTTTGAGTGAGAGATGTGATTATGCCATGTGGTTATACTGTCTACTGATGCTGAGGAATCCAGTGTTTAGTAACTGTCAGCAGAAGTGAATTAATTAGGCTACAACTTAGAGATACTCAACTTGCCGTGGGTGATGGGGGGACAGTGACTCTTGTGTATGATGAAATAGTAAATGATCAGACATGGTAGGGGGGAGGAATTGGACTTCTCTGACTTCTGACATCTTGTACTGAAGCTCAAAATGTTTCTTTTTTTCTGAAGTTTAGAGGTAGAAATGCTTCCAGTGGAGTTTTGAAATGAATTTTGCTTTATTTGCAGCTTTAGTCAGGTGTCCATGATATGATTATTAATGGGACTAAAAGAGATCCTTGAACAAGCATTTCAGTCTCTCCTTGTTCATGTTGGCAGCTCAAATCCAATCCTAGCAATAATGAGGAAAAAGAAGCCCAGACTCAGCTGACAAAATCTGATGAGCTCCAGCGTCTGCATTCACAAGCATTATCTGCCTACCAGCAAGAGGATTACGAAGCTGCTATTTCTCTTCTTGATGAAATCTTGGCAGTAAGTGTTAAGTAAAACGATACTGTGAAAGGAGAGTAAGAGCTTCTGTCTGACATCTGTGTGGTTTTGTTTAATAGTTTCTTCACTGATGCGAAAACACCTTAGTGTAACTGATTTAGTTTTGCTGAGGAGCATGGGCCCATGATGGTGTTGGAGAGTGAGAGGGCTGAGCGCTAGCTGCAAAAGAAGTCAAAATAACAGTTTGTGCTAAAGATACAACTTCACCTAAACTTATCTTGTAGACAACTTTATTGATTTTGCTTTCCTGTTTATCCACAGTTCGGTGTTCTTGGGGAAGCTGGGAGAAAGTTTTTCTGAAGTCAGTGAAGTTATACCAAATACAGGAGTTGTAGGTTTTTTCATCTGGATTTTTCATTGCCTATATGGAGACAGTTTTTGTCTTGAGAAAATGAAGTAACAAAAGATAAAAAAAACCCCACAAAGTCAAAACTGTGTATAGCTAGCTAAATTTTCAGCTTGTTCCTTAGGTATCTGTATTTGTTGATTTGTTGAATCTTAATTGGTAGAGGTAGTCTGATAGTGTAAGTGTAAATAATCATGTAGGCATTTTGAGTGTCATATAGAAATGTATTAAAGGACAGTTAACTGCTATGACTCTTCACATACAAATTAGTGCTGTTGACTTGGAGTTTACAACATTGGAGCTTTTGGTGAAGAAGCTGCCACAGTGTGGGAATTGATTTTTGGGGAGGCAATGTGGAAAAGCAGAAAAGCCTTCTCTAGAATGATAGTTTACAAACAACTGATAAGACATAGAATTCTCTAAACCAAATTTTGATAGGCAGTTCCTTATGAGTAATTATTTTTGCCCTCCTGTGACATTTTTACCTCTCTCTGTATTTTTAAAATCTAGATATTAAGGTCAAACTGTGGTGCTGCATCTTACCCACAGGCTTCTTTCTGGAGGACAACTGACAACTTGGTCCTTGCTGTTCATTACCTCTGTTCTTTTGGGAAGATAAAATAATTTATGATTCTGATATCCTTTCCTGGAGGCTCAACAGACTGTCCTAATTTAAGTAATGCCAGTAGATTTAATTCATCTCTCTGCATGAGTTCATTGAATCATTTACAAAATTTTCAGGCGTTTGTTCTCTATTTGGGCAGGTGCATCACAGCATCCACCAGGAAGCAGAGATGCTAATTTCATGAGCTCTGCATGCAGCTTGAACCTTATGCTGTTGCAGTTGGCAAAGTGAAATTAAGTGGGATTTTTCTTTTGGGGAGAAAAAGAAGTGAAGTGTTATGGACCAAAAACAAGCTCTAATTTTGATTTCTCAAGGTTTGTGTTTGGGATGCAGAGCTACGGGAACTTCGAGCAGAGTGTTATATAAAGGAAGGGGAACCAAGCAAAGCCATTAGTGACTTGAAAGCTGCTGCCAAATTAAAGAATGATAATACTGAAGCCTTTTATAAAATCAGCAGAATATATTATCAGCTGGGGGACCATGAATTATCTCTCAGGTAATTTTACTATTTGCTCTAATCATTATAATTGAGACAGAAAATATAATTATATAGGACATGAGAACTGTGAAATATCTGTGTTGTGTGGGTTTTGGATGGAGTAGCAACTGAGGGCTAGATTTGATAAAGTTCCTTTCCAGAAGCTAAGAACTGGCAGTGAAGACACCCGTGTTTATTTCTGACAGACCATTGATGGTTCCAGGCATCTTGTTTGCTTAAATAGAAGCAAACAGAGTAGGTGTGGACATAGAGTACGTGTCCATCAGAGTTGCTTACAAGTGCTGTCTTCATTGTATTTCTCCATCCTAGAAGGAAGTGCTTCTCTAAACGTGCTTTGGTGGAGCCTTTTTGAAAGCTTAAACCGCAATTCAAGTTTAAGATGCAAACAAAAAACATGTACATTAAGGTTACAAATTTAAGAATAAATAAAAAGTACAGGAACATCCACGTATGAAGACCTTGGGGTCCAGAGCTGTTGGCCTTCCATTCCTGCAAACAGTGTCCAGTATTCTGGATGACTGTTTGATAATGCCTTACCCTTTTATTCGTACTGGGTTAAGTTTAACATCTTATTCCCACATGTCCCTGGTCAATCTGGCAGATAACTGCCCTTGCGCAATCTGGACTGTTCAGTTTGTACTCTGTGCTTAGATGGACAAATGGTGTAATCCTTCCCTTGGCACAGAAGTGGTTTCTGTGCCAATCTTCATTTCAGATGTGCTACCTTCATCTGCAGAATCCTTTCAATATGGTTTCTGCCACAGAATCTCTTCGGTAAGGCAAAGAGAACTGAAAAAGCCTGAGATTCTTTTCTTGGTGGATGGAAACTACATGTGATTATAATTGTAAAAATTCATTTTATAGCGGGCCAGAAGTAAACATGAAAGTAATTGGTTTGCATTAGACATCCCCTTTCCAGAGCATACTTAATCTTGTGAGCTTATAGGTCACTTCTGTGATGACTTTTGGTAGCTGGCCATCACTTTGCCTAGTGATTTCAAGTGCAGGTGATATTTTTGTTATTTAAAAATATAATAAGGAGGACTGTTGAACAACAGAATGGAATCAGAAGGAAGGGATAAGCCTCTTTCCTTTATTCTTACCTGATATTATTTTTTTGCATCATGAGGTATACTAAGAAAGAGTTCTATAGCTCTTGGACTTGCTGGGTGCTTACTCTTGTCCTTCCCTTAGTTTCTTTCTCTTACAGGCCTAATTATTTTCAAATAATAAGATATATTTTTGTCTGTGCTCAGGAACAAAACAAGATTTTGTAATCTCTTTCTCAAGTTGACGTTGTGGTTGTGCTGTGATACCAGATTCTGTGGGATCCAAAACATTTATTCCTTCATATGATTGCATTCTGGAGGTTTTTTGGGGTTTTTTTTTAGACTTTTGACTGTTTTGAGAGCTATCTGCCCTAATCAGAGTCGGATCAAACAGTCTTCACAGTGAAACATCATGCTCAGGCTTGTCTGAGATTCCATCAAGGAGGTTTGGATTTTTGGAGGAAGGGAGGGATTGTGCAAAGAAGTCAACTGTTGTTCTGGACAGCTTATATGTGCTGCATTGTGTCTCTAGGTGAAATGTCATAATATGTGGTGACATATTTTTTTTGGTGTTTTTTTTCCCTTCTTACCTCCCTGTTAAAAGTGAGGTCCGGGAGTGTCTGAAACTGGACCAAGACCATAAGCAATGCTTCTCTCTCTATAAGCAAGTAAAGAAACTCAATAAGCAGATTGAGTCAGCAGAGGAGTTAATCAGAGAAGGCAGGTAAGTATTTGTTGCTATATTAAAAAAAAAGAAAAAAACCCCCACTTTTGAGGCACCAGCTTACTGATTGAGGAGGTGATTAAAGTGATGCTTTTTGCCTGTGTCGTTGGAGTGGATAACTGAGCACAGCTCTGAAATTACAATTAAAATAAATATTGACTCGCATAGCAACAATTCTATTCTGATTCCTTCCGATGCCACTGTCTCCCCTTTGCATACTTAACTTCTTTCTGCAGCTGGTAGTAAGAGCAAGAGAGGGATAAGAGTTTTCAGCTCTCATATATTATTATTCAGGACTGATGAGGCCACACCTGGAGCGCTAGGCTCCCCAGTACAGGAGAGATGAAGCTACTGAGAAAGTCCAGCAAAGTTCCCCTAAGATGACAGAGGGACTGGAGCATCTCTCATGTGCAAGGAAAGGCTGAGGAGGCTGAGACTGTTTGCCCTGAGCCTTCTCTGCTACAGGGTGATTTCATCAATGTACCTGAAGGGAGGGTGCAAAGAGAGCAGAGCCAGGCTCTACTCAGTGGTGTTCTGTGACAGGATTACATTTCACTGTGACTTGCAGAGAAGAAGAAAAGGAGAAAATATATGTCTGATTAAGCTGTCATAAGAGCTTTTTTGTACCTATGTGAATAGGTGCCTTTTGTAGTGTGCAGATAGTGCAGTGCTCACAGCAGGACTCCAGACTGAGTCCATCTCAGATACTGGAGGCGGAGATGCTTATATTGAAGTGCAGAGTGCCATGTTGGACAGGAGACAAATGTGGAGAATATTGGCTGTGCATGGTGAAGGATGGTAGTCGTCATCTTCTGCAAAGGCCTGCAGGCCTAGTGCCTGCTCTTGTGTCTCATAGTGCAGAAAAGGGAGATGTAATTCTTGAAGTGGCTGCAAGTTTTCTTCATGCTGTTGTCTCACGCCTCACCTTTAAGGCTGTTAAAGTTAAGGTACGTTGCTAGAAGGATGGGAAAATCTGAGTTTCAAGAATTTTTAAATAAATCTCAACAGCCTGAGATAAGGATTATGTTTCATGATATTATGCTTTATGATTTAAACAGGTATGAAGATGCTATCAATAAATATGATTCTGTAATGAAAACCGAGCCAGAAGTCCCAGTTTATGCTACTCGTGCCAAAGAAAGGATCTGTCACTGCCTATCAAAGGTAATTCTGCTTATCTCGCTCTGTAAATTTCTTTAAGACAAACACGAACCAAACCCCCCACAACTGCATGAGTTTTGTTTTACTTTCTCCTCTCTAGAATCAGCAGGCTACAGAAGCCATCAAACTTTGTACAGAAGTTCTGCAACTGGAACCAACCAACGTGAATGCTTTGAAAGACAGAGCAGAAGCTTATTTGCTGGAAGACATGTATGAAGAAGGTACAGTTGTGTGCCATTGGCACATACTTTTTTGTGGACATTTGAAATGTAGTCAGTGTTTCAAAGGCTTTTTTTTAACACGCACTTTGATTCTACACTATGTTTTTATCCTTAATTAGCACTGGTAGTTGCAGATATACAAAAATATCTGGTGGTAATTTTGTCTTGATCGGTGTGAGTGTAGTTGTTTTATCTACAGTAGACTTGTCTTTACAACAGTGGACTATGTTCAGGATGTTTTATGAGACTGTACAGCTTGCTCAACTCAAACACGTTTTATATAATCAGCAATGTCAGAGAATTGCATTTAGAGGTAAAAGGTAATTATAGTTTGGGTGATGTAAATTCATTTTAGGAGCTCCATTTTCATGTCTTGAGATGGCAGTATGAAATAACAATGTTGTATTCCCTAGCAGGTATTGAGGGCAGAGGAAATTAACAGCCATTGCTTCTCCTCTGTGGATCTCTGTAGTCTTGCCAAGAGAGTAAACTGATTCTATTCCTGAGGCTGCATTTTCCACATGGAGTTTCTGTACAATGCATCATATTACACAGAGTGGTAGAAATGACCTCGAAGATTATCAAGTCTGACCATTAACCCAGCACTGCCAAGGCCACCACTAAACCGTATCCCCAAGTGCCACATCTACATGTCTTTTAAATACTTCTAGGGAGGGTGACTCAACTCTTGCAAATTAGAAGAAAGAAAAGTTTTGTAACAAGGTTCTGCACAAATGGAGAGAGCCAACTTATTTGTGGTGGAGCAAATGCCTCCCTATTAGGGAATACAAGGAAACAGAGAGGACATACCTGGGATCTGGAAGAGCTTATTTCCTGGGCTGATGCCTGCTGGGCTTGGCCTAGCCTGGTTCCAAGTGAAAAACCATGCAAGAGCAGAACTGTGCTTCTCCAGATCCCTGTTCTTTAGCATCTCCTGTGCCTTCCTCCTGCCCTTGACAGTAGTGAGGTGGTTGTAGTTACACTTTGCCTTCCAGCAGCCTCCATAAACAGCATTACAGCCCATTAACGTTAGTCTGCCTGAAGGTGTCTTCACTTATCCTTCAGTTTTAACTGCAGGAAAATTATGGCTGACTTCCCTTTGCTATAGAGAACAGTAGAGCAATTAAAACTGTAGTCTCATATTTAAAGGGGCAAACTGATTCTCATTCTTCCCTCAAAAAAATTTTGAAGCTGGAGGCACCTATTTTCCTGTTAAAGATAGGAAATTTCAAAGTACTTGTAATTCAGAACTTTGAAGGCGATTATAGTTAAGTGTTCAAGATGTACTTCAGTGTGTATAGCTTAGTTCATCAAATGGTTTTAATTACTTTATAATCGCATGGGATCCAGGGCTTGTCTACAGAGACAGATGTTTAATGACTCAATTTCTGGCATACCTCACAAGTACAGGAGTCTTTGTCTAAAGCACAAGTTTTGTCATAGGAGGAAAAAACTGCCTTGCTGTTTCAAAATGGTTCAGAACATATTAATTTTTCTTTTTTTCCCTTTTCTGCCTCCCCACCCTACTGCTGTAGAGGTTTCAGTAAGAGCATAAATGCATAACTGCTGTTATTTCTCTAAGTCTTGGCATGTAGGCTGTCTGCAGTTACTCGTGTTTGATAGGAAGTTGGCCATCATTCCATGTGCAGAATTAATCTCTGTCTCTGTTTTAAAAATGCAGGCAAGACACCAAAGCCAAAAAAGTTGTTTAGAGATACAATGTGATCACCTCTTAAAAGAGATGATGAAGACTCTTGTATTGAAATAATGACAGTTAGATTTGACTGAATTATTTAAATTGAAAGTGACTCTGGGAAGTGGTTGTTCCTTTCATGTTGTGGAGCAGGATGAAAGGAAGCTTTCTGAAATAGCAGGCTAGGAAGAGGCAGCAGTGACTCTTCGGTTTGTTTGTGAGGTTCTAGTGCTTTTAGAAATAGTGACTCGAAAGAATTGATTAAATATCTCACTTGACATACTAGGAATTAGTAATAAGTTTCCTGGTTTCATAGCAAACTTCGTGTAATCAGGAAGCTGCCATCCTGCTCCACCTGCTTCCAGCCCTCACCCCTCAGGTAGGGAGAGCAACTGGCTTCTCTGAAAGAGGAAAATCCCTACACTGGAGCGTACCATCAACAAATTGAATTGTGAAGGTGCAAGATGTAGTTGTGAGCCTGCTGGGTGTGTTCTGTCTGCAGTGTGCAGCACTGAAACACTTCCATGTGCTTAATGCTTGCAGTCTTTAAATAAGGAAGTTGATTTAGAAAAACGAGAGAAATCCAGTACTGCCATGGCAAATAGTTGATCCCCAAGCAGGTTTCCTGCAGTGGTGCTGGAGGTGATGTGGTGCTCAGTGAGGCTGACCAATCTGACCTGTGTTTGGCAGGACATTGTGGTGGCACCTCCCAGTATTACCCGAAGCAGATTAAGTTCACTGGTGCTTAAATTATTGGAACAGTAAAGCAGCATAATAAAATCCCTGCATTTTCATTACTTTTATTAGTTTCAACGGCATAGATTGGGCACACATATTAGTACACACTCCTGTTTTGGTTCTTTTTTAATGACTGGATAAATTATTAAAAATACCAGCAGAAGCCAAAATGCTTTTTCAAGCAGCAAATGACAGTGTCCTGTGATGTGAAAATGAGTAGAAATTTTGTTTGGTTTGTAGTAGCTTATGAAATTGTTGGGGTTCTGGCAATACTTTGTGGAATTTTTTTTTTTTCACTAACTGGAACAAGATTGCGCTAGTATCAGATGTCTGGATAATACAAATTCATTAGCACTTCCTGCTGTCTTGCTCAGAAACAGTGAAAAACAAATGTAACACCTGCTGAGAAATAGCATCTGCTTCGAAATAATCTGATGCAAGTACTTTGTCTAACTTGAGAAGCCGCAGAGACTTGGATCTGCAAATGAGACCTTGAGGATTATAACAGTGAAAGAAGAGCAATCTCATTAAAGACTTCAAGTTGCTTCCCTTGATAAATTTGGATATCAAGGAATGTATAAACCTGGTGTCTTAAGCACTTACAATAATAATAGAATTTACTAAAAGAAGTGTAGACCTCAAATTTCTTAAAAATTTCTTCTCTTGCTTTCATTCTTGAGAAATGCAACTCTTGAAATAAAAGTGAGAGCATGCCTTTAGAAAAAAATGTAAAATACAACTGTCTGCATATTATGCATGCAGAGGTGTAAAAAAGCCAATATTTGCCTTTTGCTAACAGTATGAACTTACTGGTAGTCTGAAATCTGTCTTTATAGTCATTGAAGAGGAAGAGACTTTTTACTGATTGAGCGCAGACGGGGGGAGAGGAATGAATATTAATTTAAAGACTGGATAATCCATCCTTCAGTTGAACAACAATGTGGGACTAGAGTGCAGTGGGCTTTTCAAGTATGAGTTGCTGAGTCTTTCTTTTTGGGTTCTGTTTCCTTTCCTCAGTCCTAGATGCTCATTATCTTCATACTTGTGACTGCTGTAACATCTAGAAAATGCTGTGACCTATGTTGGTAACCTCCCTTCTCTTTCATTTCCCACAAGTGTGATGAACCTAAAAAAAGAAAATTACCTAACTTGTGTGTGAAAGTGAATTTCTGTTCCAAGGTTTTCTAATTTAGAAAAAAAACCCCAAAACATGTCAAGTTGAAACTAAAGTTTTGCTGTTTATATATGGCAATAGCAAAGCTTCAGTTTTGTTGAGTGGTTGAGTTCTTTAAATGGAAGTTTGTGGAGTTGGGTAACCTTTTTTCATTGACTTTTTTTATAAAAGCTATTAAAGACTATGAGACTGCTCAGGCCAATAGTGAAAATGACCAGCAGATCCGGGAGGGGCTAGAACGTGCCCAGAGAATGCTGAAGCAATCACAGAAGAGGGATTACTACAAAATCCTGGGAGTAAAAAGGTGAGGTACTAATTCCAGAGATGAAGATGTGAAAGTTGTTTATTTAAACCAGTACTTCTAGGGCTAATCACTTGAATTTGTTCTGCTGAGTGTTAATGTTTGTTCTGTATCTTGCTATCTGAACTATTCTTCTATACTAATTTTGTAGTGTTCAGCTTGTAAAGTAGCATTTGTTTACAATTCCTTTAGAAAGAATGGAAAAACAACATTAGGAAGAGAGGAGATAAATCCTTTGGGAAGAAATTCTTAGTATAGATGATCATGAGTCATGTGAATGAGTTGGGGAAGAAATGAAGACTGGCAAGAATTACTGAAAGCAACAAAAAATGTGGCAGATAGTGTGATAGATTGGAAGAGTTTGGAAGGACTTACTGAAAGGTATCAAAATCCTTCTGCCGTTAACCTTGAGAAACCAACAACTTCCCTTGCTAATGAAGAGCAAGCAAGTGTCCAGTTCTGAACTAGTATTGGTTGTCCTTGCAATTGTGAACTAATTTGATCTCTGCTTTTTGTTATTCACCTGATTGTAAATTCTTCAGTCTGGGAACCGTATTCTGCATAGTCACTGAATGTAGCATCTTTCCAAGGAAAGTAAATGAGTGGTGAAGGAGAGAGTGAAGAATCTTTGTTTAAAGTTGCAGCTTGCTTCCTTTGCTTTGTATAAAGAATCTTCAATGCCACTTGCAGAAGGGTAACAGCACCTCATAACTTTTCTGATGCCCTTAGTTACTGTCTTGGTGTTTAAAACAAAACTTCGTTAGTGTGGTATACGAACAATTATCTATAATTGTATCCATCCAGAAATGCTCGAAAGCAAGAAATCATAAAAGCTTACAGAAAGCTGGCATCCCAGTGGCACCCTGATAACTTCCAGAGTGAGGAAGAAAAGAAGAAAGCAGAAAAAAAATTCATCGATATAGCAGCGGCTAAAGAAGTCCTCACCGACCCAGGTAATGATGCAGTGGCTTCATTTTTTTAGTTACTTTTTTTACAGTAAGGTAAAGACACAAGTATAAGTTATAACAAGCATAACAGCTTCCCTTTTTCCCACTCCCCTTACCCATCTTGAGAAAGCAGTGCACTAATACTTGTATCCTATCTGTTGCATGAAGTCGGATGTAAACCTGGAATTACTGTGTTTCAGTGATTTTTGTTAAAAGTCAAAATTATATTTCGAAGGTCTCTTCTAGGTATATTGTCTTGTAGAGATTTCCAGGATTGACTAGTTCTGGATATGCTTATTTCAAGTACTTGTGTGTCTCCTTCTGCTTCAAGTGCTGTTGCAGACTACATTTAGATTATAACAGCAACTGCAGTATTCTGGGGAAACCCTGTTATTACTGTGCCATGATTCCACCTTGGTTTTGTTTCCTCCAGAAATGAGGCGGAAGTTTGATGCAGGAGAGGACCCACTGGATGCAGAGAGTCAGCAGGGTGGCAACAACCCTTTCCACAGGAACTGGAACACGTGGCAAGGATTCAACCCCTTTGGTTCTGGAGGAGGACCATTTACATTCAAATTTCACTTCAGTTAGAGCCAAGACTGTTTCTGGTGGCTGCTGCTGTTTTTTACTTAATTCATTGAAAAATAAAAAGTCTCTCAGTTCAAGACCCAAAATCTTAATTTCTATAATGTTGTCCTTAACCCAGAGTCTTACTGCACTAGAAGAAAGCTCCTTCTTTCTTTTGGTATTCAGCGGGTTTGCTTTGTGGTGAGCTTGACAAGCTCATGCTGATGGGGGGTTGTGCTGCCAGTGTATTTGCTGTGGATGTGCAGGACATGTTTATTCCTATGGATGGAAAAAACAGTAAGATGCTACTTAGGACAACACTTAAATTTAGGACTCAAGTATATGCTTAAAGATAAAAATGCATGTAAATATTTTCTGGATTGGGGCCTAATAAACATGGCAAGGGTTATTACTAGTTACAATAGTCTCTATGTTAACAGACTGTTGATTGTGCTCAGCAGAATGATCTATCTCCCAGTATTTTTAAGAGGAAACCCAAGTGACCACCTGCTGGATTGGTGTTGGCAGTGCGATAGGTGGGGAAGAGGGTGCGTGCTGAACCAGTCCTAACAATCGCTCTGGAAAAAGAGTGCTTAGGAGTAAGTGTATTGGAAATGTCTGCTCACTTTGTTGTTCACTAACCTGAAATTAATTGGGATTATTTCCTTGGTGGAATTGTCAGCAGTGGGAGGGAGGGGGGAGAGACTTGTTTTGCAGAACACTTTTTTTCTGAATGTGGTTTGGGGTATTTGTTTAGGTATGATTTTTGAGTAGTTTGCACTTTAACAAAATACCTGCTTGAGATTTGAGCAGAAAATTTGATGTGACATTTCCCTGACTTTGCAGCAATTTGTTAGTTCTGTACATAAACTCAGAACTGAGAGAGGTTGTGAGGTGAGTGTCCTGCAGGAATGTGATAATAACTCCAGCCTTACCCTGTCATACGACTTCATTTCTGCCGGGTGGTGCAACAGGGAGTCAATTCTGTGTGAAATAGTAGTAATTTTATGTTTCATGTAACAGCCATGGTACTGCAGAAACAACTGTGTGCAAAAAGAGGGACTAACTTCCCACTAGCCAAAAGTCTGGGTTTTTTTTTCCTGTGTGCACGTACTTAAAATGGGTTTGATGTAGTTGGTGGAGCTGTGTGAATGCGATGTATGGTGTTACCGGGGCTGTAGCTGGTAGGAGTGAGGCGTCTTCTTGTTCTGTAAATGCATGTCATAATTACTGATGAGTTTCATCAGCAGCCATTTTCTTGGAACACAAGAATTACAGTTCATCAGTGTTCTCTTGATTGGATTTTAACTGGAAAACAATAATCAGTTGATAGGAATCTCCTCTCACTTCAACTTGTGGCAATTGAAAGCCTAAGCAGCCTCAGTAAAACAAATGAAATTAGCAAATAAGGCCTTCATTCTGAAAGGGGGGGGTTTATTACTGTAGATGAAGTTGCTGTTGAAGCAGAACCTTTGGCTTCTGCCTCAAATACTTCACCAACATAATTGTGAGGCCCTGTGGCTTTGTAAAATGTTTTTCAACAGCTATTTAAAGGTCAGTGTTCAGAAATTTGTCTTCAAACTGAGGAGCAGGTGTGGTGATTTCTTACGGTTTATGGTACAAAACCACGCCAGCAGCCTGTTAAACTCCAGTGTTGGATATTTCCCAAGCTGAGTGACTTTCTCCAAGTTCAGCTTGTGCTTTTGACCTGTTGGAGAGGCTCTTGCTTAAACTGTTGGAGGTGCTCGTGGCTGTTCAGAGTGCTCTAGGCTGGCACAGCTCTCGAGAGCTGCTGGGCTCAGACATAGTTACTCACTGCACAGTGAGGAACCTGCTGCCCCGGGGTGTTTGCCTCTGGGCACCTGCTTCTTGCTGGCAGTACCTAAAGATGGGCAGGCAGTTGTGAGTGGGTGGCTGTCACGTCCTCCTGCGGCTCTTGTCAGCTCTGTGCCCCTCAGGGTTGAGCTCAACCCAGCTGCACTTGCCTCTGGGTTGTGTGTGTGTGAGCCATTGAACACTCTTGCATTGCCTTGTTCACTACAGAAGGGGCAGCTTTTAAATGAGTATTGAATAAGCAACGTAAGCAATGTGTTCTATTTTGTACATACAGCAGTGTGGCTGGGCTGCAGGAAGTTAAGTAAAGACCACAGACAGCTGCATTTGTGTGCCAGGGAGGTGCTGGGAATAAGTCTTCTTTCAAAGGCCTGCCCTAGTGCAGCTTCAGAAGGTAGAGCTGTTTCCCAAGGTTTAATTTTTTTCTTGTAGGGAAGGAAGAAGATGGTCCCTCGTGTAAATTCTTCATACAAGGCAGTGATGTTGGAGCAGCGTGGGTTTGTTTCTCGGGGGCAGTGGGACAGTTCTGCTCTAGGCTGGGAGCATTCCGGAACAGAAAAGGACCATATGCATTCTGAGAATGAATGGTAAAAGGAAAACTACATTTAAAAAAAAAAAAAGGCGCAAATGTAGTCAGTAGAAGGAAGATGATTAATGCATGAATGCTGTTCATAGATTCCTTCTGCAGAAGACAGGTTCTTGGAAACAAAAGCAAAAAGTGACAGTGGAGAACAAGGCTTTCCTAGTATTTAGCAGCTGCTGTTTACAAGAAGTGTTCCCACCCCAGTGCTGTTTTTAAGGGCTTTGAGGTATTCTGGAAATAGAAAGACAAAGTTGTGTTAAAAAGAAACCATTTACACTGCAAGGCTCTCCAGCCCCGGTGATGCATTTTCTGACGTGACTCTGGAAAATGAAGTGCTGGTAACACGCTGAGTGTTAATGGTGCAGGCGACACACAAGGAAGCTGAACTCGCCTCTTTATTTATTAGTGGGTGTCTGTAGTGCAATAATGTTCACTAACTGAACATTGAAGTCAATGTCTTGGTAGTTTGTCAACCCTGAGATGTGCATGAAGCATCGTTACCATAATGGGCCTGTGTGTGGATGCAAACTTTCTTTGTTGAATTCTTTCAGTTTTAATAAACTAGTTTCCAACTTGTTTTAAAATGAAGGTGAGGGGGGAGCATATTTTACTTGGTACATGCTTAATACTGATGTATTAATCAATCAGTATTAAAAGGGGTTCAAAGTGAGTTACAAACTGAAGAGCTCAAACTTGTGACATACGCAGAAAATATGTCAGCTTAAACTTTAAAAAAAAACACCTTAAAGCTTCTTACCGTTTCTGTTTTCAGACCAGTGTTTGGAACAAGAATTATTCTTCTGTTTAGGGCTGTGATTTATAGGAGCTTTGCTGGAAACTAGCCAGGATAGCATAGCAGGTTAGTTGTATTTAAAAGTGCCTTATTGTAAGGTATTGTTTGCTCTGTAATACACACTTTTATCCATAAAGCCGTAATAAAATAAATGGGAGAATAATTTTTTTTTCCCTCAGCAAATGACTAAGTAGCAGTTTGATGTTTTAAGAAGGATAAGTAAAGCTAGCCAGAGATTTATCAAATGTTTCAAATTATAAAATGTCTTTATATGGAATCATAAATCTAAAAAGCAAGAACTGTTTTTTCTAGAACTGTGGGAATTATTTTATGGTATTTTTCACAATAAAGATATTTATGATGACAAGAAAGTACTGCTGTGTATTTGTCTTCCCTTCTTCCCTCATCCTGCTCTCCAGGTTTGAAGTCAGAGCTATGCCAAAATGCAGAGTGCCAGCAGGCAGGGGAAAGAGGAGGAGGGGCCACATTCTGTGTGAAAGAGAACCTTGAATGTATAGAAGTCAACTACAGCAACTGCAGAAGCCCTACTGAATGCTGATTTCACAATGAGAACAACCAGCCCTTGGAATATCCCTAGGGAAATGGTGGATTCCCCAACGCTGGACACTAAGACTTGCCTGACAGGGTCCTAGGCCATCTTGTCTGGACCATGCTTTTGTCAAAGAAGGCTGGACCAGATGATCCTTGAGGTCTGTTCCAACGTCCCTTCCTATGATTCCGTGATGTCTCAGTATGAAGGCAAGCACTTGATCCAGGGAAAAGGTTAAAAGGAACCTTACTGAGAAATATTTTTAATAGTAAAGCTCTGGCTCATCAACAATACTGCACTAATGTCTGGTTTGTTCATTGTCTGTTAAACTTAAAAGCGGATACCAAGAAGATCAAGACCTAAAAAAGACATTGTAATTACAAATAGTAATACAAATTGCAAAAAACCTTCATTTAAATAGTTCAAATGTTACTTTGCTTATTTACTAATGTGAACCATGTTTCGGCAACACTTCTGTAATCCAGGCTGTGTTTTCTTCCCTTTCACAGGGCAGAGCACACAGATTGGAAATACCAAATAAGCTCCTTCTGCATCTCTGTGTCTCACCTGCAGTAGATTCTTTGTTTCGAATGTTGCTGTTGCTTCCCTTCAAAAACACTTTCTATACATTAAAGACATTTGAGGACTTGCTGCCATTTTTTTGCTTTGGATCTATTAACCAGGTATGGAATGGTTATTTTATAATATAAAAAGGGAGAAAATAATAATCTTTTTTCTCCAGTAGTACCTTTTAATATTTTGTACAACATACACAATTCATGCATTTGGTATTAAAAACATAATGATATTCTAATGACTCCAAGTGCTGCTTTAAAGAGATCTTTGAAAAGTAGTGAATATATATTTGTGGGACCCTTATTTTATAAATCATTGTATATCTCAAAAAAAGAGCTTTCTTTGAAAGTAGTAGTGTGCAGAAAAAAAATACTGTAGAACATTTTTTACAAATATATAAAACACTGTAGAAAATTGCATGAAACATTTTACATCTTCAAAATATCTCCAGCAGATTACATTCCTAAAAATTATATTCTAATCACTCAAGTAATCTCAAGGAAATAGTATTTAAAGAGCTATTTCTTTTTTTAAAGCCAGTAGAAGTAATCCAATTTAAAGAAGAACAGGATGCTCCAGAGAAAATGAACATGAAATTAGCATGAATTATCCACTTTTTATACTGCATAACATTCTTACATAGATAATCATAATTATCTTTAAGAAACCTTAGTTCTCTCTTTAAAGAACCTTTAACTTCTGGTTTAAAACAAGTTTTCCAATGTACACTTCAAGCATGAAATAGCAAGGCAGATGGATATGAGATACTGGTGCAGAGTCAGGCAGCAGGATGGAAGTATAAGCTTAGAAAAATATTTTTAAAACGAAATAAAATAATGCAGCAAACAGCTGAATAATGGTTAGGGGTTTTTTTGCCCTCTGATAGGGAGTATCAGTTATTTCCTTGTTATACATGGAATTTATAGTAATGGTGTATATGCATCTGCTGAGTCAATTACAACTCCATCTATATGGTATAAAAATACCAGTTTAAAGTTTATGTTCAGATATGTTTGACTTGCTGCCTGATATCCTGAAGTAATTATAACAAGAGCACAAGCATAACAAAACAGCTCCTGCACTGAAATGGGACACACATAAAGAGAACTGACATGAGAGTTTACTGACTTTTGCTATTGGGTTATACAGGAAATACTCCATGGGGTACTTCATACAACAAAAATCCCCCAACAGATGTTTAAAAATCTGTATGTGACATGTTAAAATTCAAAATACATAAAACAACAAAAAAAATATAAAAAGCTGTAAAAAAATCTGCATGTCTCCTATTACTTAGTAATATGACTTAAAAAATACCAAGAATGTGATTTTAAATACTTGCTCTTAGAGTAAGAAATTGTAAATAAGCATCTGAGGACAATGACAGTACATTCAAAATATGCTTCATTTCTTTTATTGTTTATTCAATTATTTGCTGGTATGGAAATACTATGAAACTGATTACAGATTCACCCACTTAGTGCAAATTACCTGGTCTTTTATAATTCAAGGATTTAATGCAGTCTTTCAGTTTAAGTTGTTCTTCTAAGAATTTGTGGTCTTACCCAATCCAATTTTGAAACCAGCACAGCCTCAACAACAGAACATGTATTTAAAGCACTAGATTTCAATTTAAGACACGAATTCCCTGTTTTCAAATATGTGTATTGCAAGAACTTTTCCCTGCAATTTTTGTGGGATCAAAATGCCAGTAGTCCATTAAAGCAATGGTTTTGTGAGTACAGATTTAGAAAATTACAGGAGACAACACTGATAGTCAAAAAATACATATTTTATTATTTTATTTTCAGTTATAAACAGGATGATGATCAAAAGTGAGTAGAAGCAGCTTTCAGGTACTGACCTTCTGATGCAATGTACGCTGGTTGGAAATGTATGCTGGTCACCTTAACTAAAACAAAATGGAATTTTATGACACACTATTTAAGTGACCAAAAGGAGTGTAAGAATCAAAAATTAGTTTTTAAAATTTGTAAGAGTGCACCAATCCTGCGTAATAAATGAAAAGTGTCATTCCTTGCTTTAGCTTCCACATAGATTTATCTTTGTGTGGTCTAAATTACAAAACATATTGTGTATGTCTCATCTTTGCTACAGTGAAATTCTTTCTTGTGACCACAGCATTTCTCTAGGGACAAAACTATGGATATACAGCCAAAATTCTTGCTATTTAAATACATTAGCCTAATGCATGTAATGCACCAAACAGTTTTCATGTCCATATTTAATGTGTGTGTCCTTCCCCAGACTGACAATGTATCTTTCAGAAGTTGAACACATCTTTCTCCATATTCTAAAATCCCCTGGGCAAACTGTAGTTCAAAGAAGGAAAAGAAAACCAAAGAAATAGGGAAAGCTGCTCCATACTGGTTAAAAAACCCCACAACCCCAAGTACCTGTGGATTTCTCATTTTTGTATTGCATTTAAAATGTTTTAAATAACACTTTAAGTTATAAAATACTTGACTTCACATTAAAGAATGTTGCAAATAGTGCCAATGTGACAGCTGTCAATTCCATTCAGTCCTTCCCAGAAGACTCTTGAGCTGTCACCACTGCTGGTAACAGGATGTGCTAAAGTTCATCATGCTTAAGACCTGTAACCAAAGGGGAAAAAATACACAAAAGAGTTATATAAAGACAATGCTGAGTTCTGTACAATGTGGAGAAAGCCCCTTACTTTCCATTTACTGACAGTCAGTTCAGCAACATGAACTTCTTTTTGGAGCCTTGCTAAAAGCGGACCATAAGCTTTCACAAAGAATAAAACTCACTAAGAATTCTTACAAGGAAAAGTGAATTTGTTCCTTGATTCATGACTTTTAAATATTTATCTGCTAAGTTTTTTCTTCAACCTTGAGAGCTGGCATCATCTTTTTTTGTTTCACATTACTCCAAGAAGACAGGTCTTAATTGGAAGTCCTATAACTGTGTTTGGTTTTTTTGGTTTGGGGTGTTGTTTGTTTGTTTTTTCATGTTATTCAATTAACACAGTTTAAAACAATTTTAGTAAAAAAAAAAAAAAAAGCCCAAATCTATTTGTAAACTAAAATACAATTTAGTCTGGTGCAAAAAGCCTGGACAGATGAGCCTGGAGTGAGAGATGCAGAGACAAATTACCTACTGCTTAATAGACATGAGCTTTAGATTATCTAAGGTAATGTGCTTTATTTAATATTTGTGGTTAAAATGATGTGTGACGGTTGTGTTTGAGGTCCAAGAATAGGCCACCACTGAACTTTCTCAGATTCTGGCATGAAACAAAAGATTTTACCCTCTCAGTTTAACTCCTATGTAAAGAAGCATCACACAACTATCAAATCCCACACTGTTTCTCTAAGAACGGGAGATTACACAAATACAAGATGTGTGCCTACTGACCCCAATCTTAATTTCAACTATACTAATATTTAATTTTTAAAAGCTAACAACTCAGTAAATTACCTTTTTGAAATAATGATGTTAGATTTTTCTTCTCTTTTTCAATTTGCTGTATTAACTTTCTTATCTCAGAGTCATAATCAACCCATTCAGGAACTATTCGGGCAGCAGCCTTTAGTTTCGGTTCTTTGGTTTGGGGGTTGTTGCACTGAAAATTTAAAACATATTAGATGTAAACAAAGCAAATGTGAAAATAACACCTTTTCAGGGAATTTAGCTCAAATTAATTGTAAATACTTTTCTTTTTCCTGACTATATGTGTAGCACAGACATGGCTAGCACAACACTACTACGGTTTAGACAAAGTTACACAGGGAGATACAAGATATACATTAATTGAAACTGAACCTGATACAGGTTTTGAATAGAGAGCACCCTTCTTTAGTGTACAAATAAAGCTAATTTTAACAACTGTAAAAACACAAAGGAAACAAAACTATTTACATACTGAAAAATCACACCAAATTTCAGCTGTCTGTTTTTCTCCCAAATTATATCTGAAGCATCACATACAGTGTGTGTGGGTTGTCAAAAAAATCAAAATGGGGGAAAAATGGGATGGGGTTAATAATGACAGGAAGATTTTCTCTCTCTGTTTCTATTCCCAAAGAAAGACACTTTCTTCTTTCTAAACATGGATAGTCTCCTGAGCATTACACTTCTTAAGCTTTGCTGTCTCTCCTGTTTATAGTGATGAAATACACAAAGAAAACCATGATAATATTAAGTCAGTGGGTTCTGGAGGAACCTCCTATGCAGGGAGCACAACAGCAGCCCACAATGCCCAGACAGGTAACAGCACTTCCTCATAGCTCTCGTAATGTCGCTGAGTATGGAAAAATTATAAGGAAAATACATGCAGGGGCATGAAAAGCCTCAATCCCATCCAGTTAAGAGACAGCAACACTCAATTTTTTGGTACAGTTTTCACCTTTAGTGTAAGCAAATTTGGTACAGACCAAGCAGGAGAGATCTAAGAGGAGAAAATATTCCAGGGGAAGGGATGGAGTGTTCCAGTGCCTTCCATCAAGGCTGCCTTCATGACATTGTACACTTACCTGAAAAGCCACAGAAATCACAGCAAAGTTGTTAATCTATACAACTCACTGAAGTCAGGATCAACTCACCAAGTCTATTGTTTTAGCCTTTTTCTTGGATTCATCATCACACCAGGTTTCACACCAAAGCCACTCCTGAGGGAGAGACTTAATGGCTACTTGATGAATCATATTATTGGGAAGATCCTGTACAAATTTTTAAAAATCATAAATTAGCATTGGATGTAATGTAACTGATTATCAGCTGTTATTTAAAAGTAGACTATTTTGCCTATTACCATTTCTGCAAATCGTTCTTACGTTTCCTTCTTCATACATTTCCTTCTAAGTGCTCCCCTAGTTCTTTTCCAAGTAGATTCAAAACTTAGTCATGCTCATTTTGATGGCCAATTCCACCTCTCATTTGTCAAGCAATTTTTTCTTGTAGTTACGTCTGTCCTCCCTTAGTTTGTCATAAGCAATAGTCTTGTCTGACACTCGTGGTTCAGATACTGCCTTTCATACTACAAATACTACTAAAGAGCAAAACTTAAACCATCTTTCCATTTCTTAAATTTGAAAAGAAAAATACAACTCAGAAAACATGCAATACAGGACTACACCACTACTCTAAATTTAGATGACTTCTGGGAAAAGGGATTCCAGAAACATGAGCCTGAGAAGGAAAAGCTTTTAAACTGCTCTTCTGGCTACGTTCCTTACTTGACTTCTGTTTTTGTTTAACCTTTATTACATAGTCAGGTACTCGCATAATGAAAATTCTGAACCAAGATCTTGCTGGATACAGGGAACAGCATTTATTAATTAGAAAAACCTCAGGCACTTGTCCACTGCACATACTCTGGCCACAGTTACACATAAGAGGTATAACTTCATTTGTGCAACCCCTACATTATATTTTAAAATAAATGTCAGTACTCAAATATTAGTCACATCTTATTTTGCCAATTCACGTTGCTAAACGTGACAGAATAAAACAGCACATATTGCTGCATTATGGAAGATATATAATTTAATCCAAATATAGACATTCGTACAGAAAAATTACATCAAATATAAGTATACTGAGAGCCAAGACATTCAATATTAATTGAAATGCTTTATTTTTTGAAGAACTTGTAATTTTTGGAAGATTAATAAATGATTTATCACCATCTCAATTCCAAAAGAAGAGAGATTGGTTTTCTGTTGTGCCTCGCTGACTTTCTAAAGAAAATCACAATTCCTGCATTACTGCAGTAATTTTACAAGTTGTGAATTTACAAATTCTTACATGGAGTAGAAAGTAGAAAGTCAGCTGTTAGTTCCAGGATTTAAAGTAAACAGAAAAAAAGAATGAATTAAAAAACCCCATCTGAACAAAATTACTGCACTGGAAGTCTAGTTTTTATGATGTGTAATTTTTCTCCCTAGGAGTTCTATACTTACTCTCCTTGGTATTTAAAAATCACCACTTCCCCTTCTATCTACTTCTCTTTTGTGGTTTATATTAGCAGAACCTTAACTACCACCCACTGCTGGCAGATTAGCAGAGAGCTGAGATTGCTGCTGCTTTGAGAAGGGCAGTGATCACTCCAGACAGGTATTTAAAATAAAAATAGTAATAAAAAAGTCATAATGCATCCTTATCAGCAGATGAAAGCTCTCTAGGACTCAAATACATTGCACTGTGGTTTGTATTGCCAGGAATATTGCTGTATTTTGTGTAAGAAGTAGCAATGAAGACAGAAGATAGTTCCTATCAATACAGTCACAAACCAGATTACTACGAAAATATTACTTTAAAATATTTCACTTTCCAAAGTAATTCCAATTCCATTCTGCCAAGATTTAGCTACCTTAACATCTGTTCCATAAGTGGCTTTTGATTTAATCCAGTAGATTTATAAGAGATACATGCTATCATGTATTAATGCTTATATTGCAAATATAAGAATCTTAAAAGGGCAAGTTTTAATATTTTGAGAACATTAGGTAAGACCAATTACTGTTTCTGAAAATCATCATGCTGGTGGAAAGCCCTGTAACCTCTGAATCTTAAAAAGTCTTTCTGAAAGACACCTTGTACGTGTGGGTAAGACTGTGTTTGGAGAACATACAGCTACATCACATCAGGACTCTACATGTGTGATACAGGGCCAGTAATTCATTCTATTGTCCAGAAAGAGGTGAACTCTCACTGTTGCTGTTATATCAGTCTTTTGCTCTTAACAATTACACCCAAAGGCTGCTCCAACTCCATATGTCCAGTCTAGTTTTGAGTTTTTAGTGTAGCTATACTTCCACTTTTCTTTGCCCAGTATCATAAGAACTGCTATTTTCAGTTTTTACTTTTATTTCTGGAAAAAAAAATGCAAGTGGCAATAATGTCCTTATGTAAGAGAGAGAAACTCACTTGGAGAGCAGGGGTGTGGAAAGGCACTGAGAGATGTGGGCTTTGGTACTGTGGGATCCCTTTGCTGCTACAGGCAGGTAAGAACCTTTTGTGCTTTAGTAATTCCACAAGGAAAACACCAAAAGCAGGGACAATCTCACTTATGAAACCTTCTGAAATTCACCCAAAGTGAGACATAAACTCCAGTCACCCCAGGGTGACCATGTACAGCAACCACCAGTGCATTTGCAGTTAGCTTACCAAAAAAATTAAATTTACATTAATGGAAAAAAGGAAGAAAAAGGAAAAGACCTCTTGCCAAATAAGAATATAATTACTAATATCAGAATATAATCCTATAGGATTATCATTAGAAAAAGACAAATGCACATAGAACAACTACAAATAAAGGTGATCAGTCCTCTATGTTGGGCTTTTTCCCTCCTTTTCTTTTTTTAATTTAAAGTAATCATCATTAAGAGTTCAGTTTTCTCAACTGTGCTCATATGCACACCTGAAAATGGGCTGAAACAGCAGTAAGTGGTGAATAGTTTTGGAATTATATAAGATATGTTGAGATATAAGAGATTCCACACATATTGAGAAAGATAAAGAAAACCCCAAATGACTTAAAGCCATATATACCTGATCTAGATTTGACAGACTGTTTGGATCTTGACTGAGAGCCTGGTACTGGCCCCGAAGCCTGTCTCCAGCTGCAATCTTCCTGAACTTCTTCAGATCCACAACATATAAGGCACTAAAAGGATTAAAAAAAGAATTAAGATTTCTGGGGTTCCACCTTCTTTTTGACAACAGTAATAAAAGTAACAAGAAAGTAAAACATGTTCCCATCCTGAAGGAATATTTTTCTTTATTAAGCGTCTGAAGCTACAATAAAATAGTGAAATCAGTATGTCATCACAATTCCTCCCTTACTCACCTCTTACTGAGAACGGCCACAGGGCAATTGCTTTTCAATGCCTCAGTGATCAATACCAACACCCATATTTTAATCAAATTCACAAACTGCACAAAAAATGTGTAAGGGGTTATCCTACCTAATATGGTATTTCCTTTTCCCAAGATGTGATGCCCAGTATCCCGATTTCCAGAAACGGTACCCATCCATTTCCTTGCGGCTGTCACAGAAAGGGGTGTATCCATAGGGAGCTCCATTTAGGTCTAGGTCTCTGAGATCTTTCAGGTCACTTCTCACAATCTAAGTAAGAGTACATTTATTTTTATAACTTAATACTGTTTCTAAGGTATGTATACGAGGGTAGGTATTGCAGCAGGTTTCACAAAGTTTCATTTTAAAAAAACCAAAACCTGAGACACTACAACAGTGGACTACAGACAAAGTATTCCATTGGAAGATATTTACCAAACTATTGTTGAAGAAAAAAAATGTGTTCATTATATTATTAACAGTGGCCATCTGTGTAACACATTTAATGAGTAAAATAATGAGTAAATTAAATAAATCAGACAAAATATTTTTAATCCACAGACCAGTGTTTCTGCTTGCCCAATATTAAATTCCCTAATGAAGAAGCATAACTTTTGAAATTGACCAAGCATGTCCCTTTTAAAGAATCCTTCCTATTTGTTACATATCTTGGGCACTTCAAAATTATTGCATCATTTGAAAAATCCTTGTATCTAGTGGTAAAGTACTTTTAAAAAGAGGTTATAATGACATTTTAAAATGCTTTTTATGTACTTATCAATCCTTCTTCCATCAAACCCCACTTACCTAATTTATCTGTGACAAAAAAAGTTTAGCTATTTGGGACCACAGAGAAATCCTTACAGTAGTTAGGACAGACAACCGGTGTTACCAGATGGTGTATCCAGATGAAACTGCAGAAAGTTGCAGTCTGCATTGCTCCACCTAAATTTAATTTATTCTCAAGCTTTGGAAAAGGACCAAAATAGGACATTAGTATTTGTCCTGAGGTTTTTAATAACCTTATGATAAAATCTTCAATGCCTCATCTGAGAAAGCTCTTTGCCTTTCCGTATATTATAAAATATTCATTCCTGAATGAAGGACTGCATACAAATTTAAACTAGAGACAGAATTAATCTCGAAAAATTTCAGGCATGCAGAAGTTGTTCAAATGGTCCAAATCACCTCAGACTCCTGCCATAGTGGAGAAGTCCTCTCACAATCAGCCCAGAGACTGAACCACTCCAATATGCTTTCAGTGAAATGCAGCCTTAAGATCACACATCTCTGCAGGTGCCTTTCCCTCACCACACACAATTTAGGATAACTCGGTGTACTGAAACTCTTGAAGTCCACATGACTGAAGATAAGTGAAATTATTGCATTTTACATTCTGCAACACCTCCGGTTCTGTTTGTACAACTGCAACAGTCTTATGAGATCAACATCAGAATAAAATGGCCACAGAGAATGAAACTGGATCAATTTAAGCCCCAATTAATTCCTCTGACAGTTATATGCTGTTGTTTTCTCTTACCTGGTCAGCATCAACAAATATAATTTTATCCACAGCCAAGGGGAAAAGAACATCCAAGAAAAGAATTTTGTAGCCCCAGATAATTCTTTGTTTTTCTGTCTGTTGATAAAGCCAGCGGGGCCACTTGTACTGTACTAACTCATACTTGAAATCATACTTTTGAGCCATGTGAGGAATTACATCCTAGAAGAAGAACCAAAAAACTATCAGGTGCATGTATACGGGACACATAAGGACTCAAAAGGAAAAGGAGTGAATCCTGCAGTGCAGCTGCAGCTGTGTTGGCCTTACTGACTACACAGTTTATTATTTTAAAATGTTCCTTTAGTTTTAGCAGTATCCTCAGCTACACCAATAGAAAAAGCATTTCATACAAGCTCTTGGAGACTATCAGAAGAGAATAAATTATAATAGTTTATCACTGGGCTTTGTGTTCCAAAAGAGAAGAACTTTACATGTAACACTTCTAAAACTATTGGTATTTAATCCATTCAGAGATAATTTTCCACTGTGAAAATTTAATTTGAATTATATAATTACTCAGTTGTAATTTAAAAAAAAATACTTAAAACTTTAAAGAAAAAAAAAGAGGAAGACTTTTCTCCTACCTTAAATGTTGGGGAGAGATAGTTTTTCAGAAACCAAAATTTAACTGGTGTTTTTGTATGACGTAGGACAGAAAGCATCATAATTCTGTGGAAATACAAGTCTATAATAAACAAACAAATACACACAGGTCATTAAATTTCAACTGCACCTAAAAAGTAATAAAACTCTCTGTAATTTTCTTTAACCCAATTAAGGCAGAAATTTCTATCTATTTCTAATTAAAAGCTTTAAGGAGCATGTGTTCAAGGGCACTTTGAGATGGACTTATTTGATGCAGAAATAGAAGGAACAATTTCAAAAGTGAATCTATTCACATGTTTTATTCTAGCAGAGGTGCCTGACAAAATTAGAATAATGATTAGTACCTTATAATAACTTGGCAACTGAAATAACTTATTTTAGAACATATTGGTTGAGTTTAATAGGTTGCTGAAAAGAAAAAAACATAGTTCAAGTTAGAAAACCCTAATAAGTGTAAGAATCACTATACTGGGTTCAATTATTTTTCACTATTGTGGCCTTTGTTTGGTGTAATCAGACAAATAAGCAATGCCTTACAACCTTGCAAGTCTGCCTTAAAAATCAAGACATAATGAACCTGAAAATAACACAAAGAAACATGTTGGATGTTTTAAGATTACTTTTTCTTCTTTAAAGTAAATGTATTTTTCTGTTTATAAAGGTGGTTGTATGTTGAAGAAAAGAAATGCAATGCTCAAACCTCTTCAGACCACTCAGCAATCAAATCACTAAATTTGACAAGATTCTTCACCTGTAGACAAGTGCTCAAACCAGAAAAGTAACAGAGATGGTTGTGAAAAGGTTAGGCAATACTGTAAGAATTCCTTAAAAGCAATCACTGCTTATTGAAAGAACACTAAGTAAGGCCACATGTACATGTAATAAATCCATAGTTTGGACTAAACACAAATAGATACAACTCTAACAAAGTAACTTCTGTTATGTCTTTACACAGAGAGGCTGAACTTCATCTTTAATGTTTGTACTTCACACATGAAAGACATGGAGAACGTTTTTCTGTCTTCAAAGAATAATGGTATTTCTGAACATCTATACGTTGAATCACTTTGTTCTTAAAGATTAATTTAGTCCTCACTGTATACAGCTTCTCTATGTTTTGAAAATTTATTACATATATGTTGTTTAAAAAGTCAGTTTCTTTAAGTTGCTTAGTACTAAGAAAATGTAAAGTATTGCTATGAAATTCTTATTTCCCTTTTACCTTTCCTTACCTTAAAAAACGTTCATATAAATGGCCTGAAGCAACAGAAAAAATGTTAAGAATATCACTTTTCTTTTCTTTCTCATCTGTTGGAATTTCTTCTGAAAATCTGAGAATTATCATAAATAATGATATACAGTAAACATTCAGCAGAAAAAAAATCCTACCAGATTATCATTAAGCTCATAAAGAGAAAATACACAAAAGAAATACACATCCTACAGTAAACAAATACACTTATATTCTTCTCCCACTGCACATGCCTATGATAACAAAATCTTTTGGGAGCAACACGTCATACCCAGTCACTTGGGACAAATAATGGCACTACTGCAGTCTCCAATATTTTCAATCAATCAAACAGAACCCAAATTTGACAAGAATTCTATATTTTATCAAAGTACAAAAAAAAAAAAATCAGAAATACAGCAGAATATCTTGAGAACTGGTAATTTTTAAAATCAGAAACAGCTATTTTCCAAGCTTCATCCACATGCATTCTACAGCAGAACAACCAGTGCATATTCTGGAGGTGAGGGATATCTGCTTAATCCTATAGGTGGTTAAAATTAATATATCCTCTAAAATACAGACTGACCATAATAAAAAGATGGCCACACCAGGCCAAATCACATATTTAACCCAGTACTGTCCCAACAGCAAATGACAAGGAGGAGTTGTAGCCTTACCCAGAACACTCTCATAACATTCAGTGGTCTGTGGTGATGGGATTTCCTGAGTGTTTTTTGTAACACTTGCTGAATTCTTCCTTGAATTAATCTAATTACTATAAACTAACCTACATATTTGAGGTACGTTGCACAGAGGTTTTCTGTTTCTGCTGCCCAGTATTCTTTGCTTGTTTTGAATACCAAAGTCTACCAGGACTGGTTTTTAATCATGTGACTTCCAGCACGCACGGCCAGGGGACAGTGGCTGCAGTCTCCCTCAAGCACAGCTTCGCAGATCTCAGAACCACAGAGGCTGCCTTAGCCAGACTGGTCAAAGTATGGCTTGGTATTGTTGGAAATTCACCTCAATAGCCTTTTTCGTGATGTGAGTCATTCCTCACACACTTAGATTACATGAGTCACTCCTATTACCTTTTCTTCTGGTTATATACATTTTAAAAGTATCCTTTAGAAAGTGTAAAAATAAGTATCCCTCATAATCTTTAAGAACAAACGAGACAAGTCTCAGATCTCCAACATATTCAAAAGAATTCAGATCACTCCACTATACAAAGCTGAAATCTCAGAAATAGCTGAGAGGCTGCAATGTGTTTAAGTGATGTGAATAATTTTTTGAGAAACCCATGTTCTTTTCACTCAGACATAGTGAAAGAAAGGGAAATCAGTGGAGTGGCACTGTCTGCATGGTGTGGCATCTTCAAAGAAGACAACCTCTCAACCAGAACTGAACTCTCACAGGCTAAACAGACTGCAGTTCACAGTCCCAATGAGTGTGTCTGCATTCCTCCTGACTTTTTGTCCTGTGTCTTAGCGATAGCAGGACTGAAAGCACGTCAAGCTCTTTATAATGCATCCATCACATGTGAAAAAAGAAAATCAGGGTTTGATGCAAGGATTTTGAAAATATTGGTTATGCTAAGCTTTAAAGAAAGCAGAAATCTTCCAAATTGAACAAGCTGCTGGGCTGACCTGTAAGGTCACATGGGAAAAGCAGTCAGTTGGAGAAGGGCAGCTCAGTTATGGAAGGACTTGAGCAGTGTGGTGTGCACATGTCCCATGCTAGAGCACACGTACGTTCCTGTAATGAACAATGTGCTGGTGGATATTCTTTTCATTCTGGGGTAACAAAAAACGAAGGGTATTTGACAAGTTCCTAGATGGCAAGAGGCTGACTCAAAGTCAGGCTCAAATCACGCCTGTGAGCCACAACCTTGAATCAATGGGAAGGGCAAATAAACTTCACTGGGTGAGGGGCTTCCATGGCCCAGCCAAGCTCTGAGCCTGGTGAATGTTGATGAACCAACCCACTGCAATAAAAGGCAAGACAAGGAAGGTTGAGAGATCTCTGGCCTTGTAACCTTCTTAGAGGAGCTAAGATTTTGATCACTGCACATACATCCTTTGATGCAACCAATTACAAATGGGAAACTTGAAGACAATGAAAAATTCCTTCGACTAACACCGTTCTGCAAGAGAGGCACCTTTGTGCAGCAATGTGGGTCCACAGGAAGAAATTTTTGAGAGTTGTAGCATACTAGCCTGGGAGGGTTTCTGAATCTAGTCAATATGGGTACAAATTGAAAGAGGGAAAATGTAGGTTAGACATTAGGAAGAAATTCTTTACTGTGAGGGTGGTTAGACATTGGAACAGGTTGCCCTGGGAGGCTGTGGATGCCCCATCCCAGGCAAGGCTGGATGGGGCTCTCAGCAACCTGGTCTAGTGGGAGGTGTCCCTGCCCATGGCAGGGGGAATTGAGACTGGATGTTCTTTACGGGCCCTCCTAACCCTCAACATTCTATGATTCCATCATATTGTAACAGTAAAATCATCTGGATAAATGGTGATAAAACATAAAATCAGCAACAGAGACTCAATATAACACGAAAATAATGTCCACAATACAGTTGTGGTACAAGAGGCCTTGTCAGGAAAGATGATAAAGCTGGAACAGGACCCAGTCCTGGACCTACCAAGAGATGTGTGTACAGGACAAACTAGGGTCAACTGACTACTAGATAAACTAGAACAGCTACGCCTTTTCTATATTTTCTTTAACAGCCTGTGACTGATAACTATTGCCAAAGCTACTAAAAACAGAAGAAAACCTTTTTCGAATCTTGTTCAAAACAGCAGATTAGAAATACTACAAAGTTATTAGCCTCAAATGTAAAGCTTGAGATGCTTATTACAATTACTTATAGAACTTAAGCTTTAAAGCAAAAGGTAAAAACACTTCTTGAGATTTCATAAATTACGTCTAGTAGCAGACAAACAGCATCAGCCTGCTTTTTGATGTTCAGTTTGATATATCTGAGTACCACATCACTGGCTGAGGTTTTCACATTGAGATTGATTCCCTGCCACAGCAAAATTTAAAGAAAAGCCAAAGGAGAAAGAAAATGAAGAGGAACTGGAAATGCAAAGGAGGGATTAAGAAGGGACTGAAAAAGGAGATGTACAAGACATTACAGCTTGTCTATCCCCCTTTTTATTTATAATATAAATCCCTGTGGAGAAGTATAGCAGGCCTACCAGCCTTGCTAGCTCCAAAATAGATCTTAGTACAGTACGCTTCTACCCGTGAGAAACAAGAGCTAGAACTGTAAACATAGGGAAAGAATTTAACAGCAACCTTGCACCTGGTGTTTTTGCCTTGTTGTTTTGATACTGATGCTATGGGTAACTAATAATAGAATGTTGTAGTTAATGTAGCCAATGGGTGTATTGTATTGATTCAATAGCCAATTAACAGGTGATGCGAATCATAACATTCTTAAAGCCTATAAAAGGATGTGTGTGTGCCTTAAAATAAACTTTTCTTCTTTTCTATTATCCTTCCCCGACTCCTTGTGAGTTTGTTCGTCTCGACAGCGACAAAATCCCTTGGAGAGCCTTTTTACACATTTGTATCACTATCAAGTACGAAAATTTACTTGCTATGAGTAATAATAAACATGTCCTGGAACAGATGAAGTAGAAGCAAATTATGCATTACCTTGTAACTGATTCCAGATTTCCTTTTTTCCCTGTTGTTCCATCTGTAAGAAGCTCTTCATTCACTTTATCAAGCTTTTTCTGTACCTAGTCAGTAAAACAGATGTATTTGTGTAAATTGGGAAGCTAGGTGATAGTAATTACTACTTCAATTGTGATATCTAACTATGGTGTACTAACTGGCTGGAGCCACTAAGTATAGTGATTAATAAATCAACCAGCATGTTCAAGCCCTCTGTACTTTATGCAAACAGCAACTACAAGTCTGGGGAATTTGATCTCATTTTCTTCCCTTATGAGTCTGTGCTCCAGCCGTTAGCTGGCAGAAATGTAGCACCACACACTGGAACTTACCTGAGAGGAAATTGTCATTCTTGTAAGTCCTTCACAAGGAGAAAGTGACAAATTTCTCACTGAAACATAAGCTCTCCCATCCAACTTAAGCAATTTCTGCTGTTTTATCCAGATGTTTAATAAAGGCTCAAGATTAATTTCATTTGCTACCTTAATTTCCTTGATTAAAAGAAACTTAATTGCTTTTGAAAACCAAATAGCTTCTTAAACCCTAAATGTCTGAACATACTCAATTCTAATCATATTAATTTCACATGTTTATACTGTCAAGCTAACACAGATTTCTGTTCACACTAAATCATGAGATTTTTTAGCTAATGCTCCTGGAGCCCCATTCTTCAGCTCACTAACATGATTCTAGAGTTCAACTGAATGACAGAGCTTACATATTCTAGCTATAAACTTATTACATACCAACTTTCACATAGAATAATTTTCCTATTTTGACTCAAAGTAGGAAAATTAGGCACCCTTTTACTCATCTCTGTGGTTTAAAGACAGGCTCATCACACTCCAGAGTTTTGCACATTTTCTTTGGGTTCTGGAAACTTTTAGTTACAGGACTAGGGAAGAGACTCATATCTGCAGCTTTAAAAATTCCTCCCGTACTTATGTTAACATCGCTCTCTCTCCTTCTCGATGTCTGAAATTGTGATACAATGTATCAAGGACACCTATATGTAATATTATTTACAAAATAGTGGAAAACATATAATACTATGAGGATCTTTCTCCTCAACAGAACTGGTGCTCCATTAGCTCTTCTTGGTACATCTACTGAAAGTAACGGAATTTCGTTTACACAAATTTGGTAGCTTAGGGTAAAATTCACCGCACCTAATTTTAACTTCCACTCTGGTATCTGGACTTTGTGTAAAATCCCTCCTCAGTGACTGGGGATAAATGGATGTCTCAAGAGGTGGTCCTTGTCTTGGTTTAAATACATGTATGAGCTGGGATGAGCAGTCCTTTGGACTCTCTCTCTCCCCTTCTCCTAAGCCCTTCTCCTAAGCAGAGAAGGAATTTTAGTCACCTACACTACATGCTTGGACATCTTGAGCTAGATGAGATAAATGTTGTCTATGTTTAACAGCTATTTAACAATCTCCCACACAATTAATATAACCTGATTGGATAAAATTAACTACATTAATTTGCACATCCTTCTCTTTAATTATACAAAATCTAAAGTATATATTTCAGTATACATCTTTCAATTAAATATAGCCTAAGACACGTAAGCATAAGTCATATTTCATATAAGGAAACACTGCATACATACTTGAACTTTGATAATTTTGCTTCTGAAGTTGTTTAATACCACAATAACATCTGTCAGGTCAGCTACAGAATCTGTTCCTTCATGGCTGTGAAGAGAAAAAAACCCATGCAGAGGTAGTGTCTCATTAAAATGTGCATTTTTACTCGGGTTTAATCAGAGAATAAGGTTTTGAATTGCTGTTACTCATAGAAAAAAAATTACTTCACTTGCACCTAATTATATTTTAACTTCAAAAACTTTCTGAGCTTTATTCATCACTGGACATTGTCCACAGTGGTAGCCCTAACTTTTTAATTTGGATTTTCACAGGAAATTTACCAATCAATGAAAAAAATGCAGCAACCAAGACCCAAACACATTATTATGTATTATAGAGGTATGTGTTACATTCAAATATTAAACTACAATTTATTTTTCAAATATGGAAAATAGCTTGGAAATTGCTGAGTGATGGCATTAAACATACTTTTTAAATAAATCTGCTTAAAAAAGAATAGAGAAAGCTCCATCACAGTGCTGAGACAGTAAAGACTGGCTTTCAGCTGGTTGGCTTTGGAAACTGTACCCCTGAAGACATGGCTGTGCAAGCACCACATAAACATTTGCCCTACTGAACATCAATTTAAAGCCACTTAGATGTCTCCAAACTGCAGTCCACTGAGTAGCTAGTATGAAAAGTGTTGCTGTCCCCAGGGTATAACAACATAATTCTCTAATTTTCTAGCTTTTATACCTAAATAGCCCATATATTTCCCCTTCAATCCTTTCTGTCTTTTATCAGCATTATGTGGGCTCCTCTTGCTAAAGCTATGTATACAAAAAATGGGTTTAAGAAAGTAATCTGCTACCCCTTAGGCTCTGTGGTTTTTTTCCCTAGAAAACAGAAATATTTAAATCTTGTTTCAATGTATACCATACCACTTACCTAAAAATTACAGGATTCACACTCGTGAATTTTCTATTTAATACATTTTTTGTAAAATGTGCCTAGAATCATTAAGTTTCACAGAGATGGCCTATCCTTGCACAAAACAATGTTCAGGATTATCTGAACTTTTCTACTCCCTATTTTAGTTTTATTTTCATACTTTTAAAATATCGTATATATGCACACCCAGCCAACAACAGTCTTTTTATCACAGGGGTGTAGAGTTCTCAACAGGCACAGATCTCCATTTTAAATAAACTGTGTCACAAAAAGATTCTAAATTGGTAAAACTAGACCCAAAACCAAACTGCTGATAGCAGCAGCTGGCCCAGTGTTCCAATTTTTGCCCTCAGTTTTTACACAACCGATATTTTCTGTTATTCACTCAGTTACCTCAAAATCCCTATGCTATGAATTTTGTAGGTAGACAAAGAGGATTCTGCTGATAAAGAGGATTTTCCAAACTCTGTACAATATTCTCGAAGTGTTTGGTTTAGATGTAAATTCAACAGTATTGCTTTGTCTCCCTAAATCTCTTTCATGGATCCCTCGCTGTGGGCTCCATCTTTACTGAGTGCCAACTGTTTTATACTGCACTGAATTCAGTTTAATTTCTGTCCTACTATGAACAACCTTTTTAAATCCAAGTAAAATGTCTTCCATATTAACAGCACTATTATATATGTAACAATAGCTACTTTACTGTTATGCAATTGTTGTAAAAAGCTAAACATGTCTAGCAGACTATGTCACAACTTCAACGTGTTTCAAAACACTAAGATGCTTTTAATATAAGTAGCAATATAATACAAATTATAATTTTCCATATGGGGAACAAAAGCATCCAGATTTAACAAATGGAGACTCTTTAAAATGTCAAATCCAAGAAATAAAAAGACACTTCTTACCCAAATTATAGCAGATATAACTTTCAGCTAAGCAGGCTGCATAACATCAGAATAGAGTAAATTACATCTACCTGCCTTTTAAAAAAATGAAATATTCAACAGGATTTTATATATATCTTTAGCTATAAACTATTTTCTGCAGTCTTATCTTGCAATACCTACTTGTGTTCCTACCAACATCACAGAATCAAAGTTCCAATAATAAGCAATGCTCAGAATATTGCTGAATATAACAATTTTTATTTTCCTAATATTCACAGTAATTTATTACGAACAAATTGATTTACAAGTGTGACTGCATCAAAATAATGATCCTGGTTAGAAGCAGTGTTCAAGAAAAAGAGGCAGCTTATTTCAAATGTTGTGTATTCACATCAAGTAAAAATAAATTGCTTGCAACTGTGAGAGAAGCAAATAAGATAAATACTGAGATGTAGAACATGCTGTAACTTCAAAATCCTGTATTTTCTCCTGAAACTCTTTTTTATAATCTACAGTCCTACGACTCAAAGAAAACAGGTTCATCTCACAGTTCAACAGAAGAGGGTATGACTAATATATAAGAATGGAGAATATACTGCAATACCTCTTGGCAAAATTCCATCCTATCAGTTGCCTGAGTTCTGATAGCAACTTCATACTATAAACACTGATATCTGTAAAAAGAAAATCAAAGATGCTGGTGCAGCCCCCCAAACATACTTTTCCTGTTGTACTTTAAGTCTATAGCTTGTGTTTCATTAATTAATGTTTCATTAATTAAATGAAATAAATTGTATTGTTTAGATTCCTCATGAGGTATTAGTTTTTCTAACTTAGCTGAGTTCAATTAAGCCCATTTGTGTTACACAAGGAAAATGGGAGAAAACCCCAGCAGATCATTTGAATTTCCTTTGATCCAGCCTGGAATGTAGAGTGGTTTTGTTTCATTTTGTTTCATTATTTAACTCAACTACACCTCCTTACATTATTTTTTTAAACCATGCTATCTTACAAATCACTTTATATATCTAAAAAATTAAATGCTAAGTTAACAAACGGTATAGCTACAATTGGTGGAGATTAAATGAATCTCTTAGGGTAAGGACTATGTTTTTCTGCCTTTTCAACATATTGTAAGTGGTTTCTGGAAAAAAATGAATTGAAAATTGCAAACAAATAGAATGAATCTAACATCCTGTTAACATTTCTCCCTGTAATGCCGATATTAATGTATTAACTAAATATTTAAAACTGCAAAGATGTTCATTAAGTTTTTAATTTTTTTAATAGCAGCTGATGAGTAACAACATACTGTGTATTTCTGAGCTCCAAGTAATAGTTAATATTTTATAAGAAAGAGACCTGTTTCAGGCCACAGAATTGCATTGAGGGGGAAAAGAGATAATGGGAAAAAATGAAAAAAAAAAGAAGGAAGAACTGAAGCTGAAATAAAATAAACAATACTGCTCCTCTAGAAGTGATTAGATCTATAGCTTCAAGAGGAAGCTCCCATATGGTACAGATCTATGCTGTTACATAAAAAACATGCGAAAAAGGTGATTCTTCCAAAGAATAGTTGGAATGATGGCGAACATATGTTCCTTTATTTGAAAACCAAACATGGATAGTACAGATACAGAAGTCATAGAGATGTCAGTGAAATGCCAATTACAGGAATACAACTTTTTTTCCACGTACAGAGGTTTCTCCCAGGAGAGGGAAATGTGGCACAGTCAATATGCAGTCAGGGTCTTGAATTGAAAGGTGCTTTTATATCCTAAGGTGAAGGTGTAACCACAGTGATTCTTAGATGACTTAGACAACTAAGAAACACTCAGAATTAACTGAAGAAAAAAGTCTAGAGCTGAAATGAAAATAATGCTCCTGACAAAAACAGATGCCACCTAGAAATAACAATGAGTTCAGAGGCACTTTCTCAATTATGAGAGGGAAATTCATTGTACTTCCTCCAGCTGATCCAATGCTTCTGGAGAGCAATGCTCCAGAGGACATAATATGTTAAGTATTTTGGGAATGCCAAAATACTAATCAACAAAACCATGAGTGACATTTCTACAGAATTTGGTGCAAGCAATTATATGATAATGCTAACCATGCATGGAACTGACAGGGCAAGTGTTTGGTTGCTGTGCAACTGTATAGCAAAAGACTTTGCTAGCATCTAGTCTAGGTGAACTGCTTAGGTTTATTATGCATTAACATACTGAAATGCCTTCAAAAACACACAAAGCCACCAAACAACTAACACTAGAAGGAAACAAGGGATCTCTTACAAACCCTAAATCACCATTTGCATCTTATACCTTTTTAAAGGCTAATTTTGCTCATTTTCCTTCAGTATTGTCAGATCTCTTCAAAATATGTTGCACTTTCAGATTCATTTATAAATTTGTTCCCAAAGGATGGATTAATACTTACGAAAAAATCTGATAAATCTCTTCAGATCTTCCTTTACGCAACCTCAGCATCCAAGCACCTGGATTTGCTTTCAGCTGAAAATACCCCTATGAAAAAAAGACAGGCACTTGTTTTGGTTGCATTTCAGACTCAAGTACCTACATATACAAAAATCAATTATCAAACATTAACAGTAGCCCTGAAAGAAATGTGTCAGTGCTGCAACCAACTACCACCTTTCCTGTATGTCCATATTAATGTCTTTCAGTGCTCCATTTGTTTCTAGCTGAATTTGAGTTGTGTACAAAAACTCCACCAAGGACAGCAAATAAGTGAGCAGTAAAATAAATTACTGAACTGACCCTAAATTGAAAAGCTTTTTTGAAACTCAAAATTTTTGTCTAGAACAACTTTCCAAGTCAACACAGTTCCCATTTTAGGAACACTGCAAACAGCTATCACTATGTTAAAGTCAGATGGAGCAAGCTTTGAAATGTGAAGAATTGTTAAAAGTTTCATCATGCCAAACATCATCTACTGTTGAGACCATATTCAGTACTTGTGCAAAAATCAAAGATTCACAGTTTATTAAGTATTTCATTCCTTATGATACAGAGGACAGCAGATAAATAAGAGGTCTTACTCATCAAAATCCTTCCCTATCCAATTTGCTTGCCAATAGAAAATAAATCTTTCACTTCAGAAATCACACGGTCTTCTGCTCTACGGACTGCCAAAATGAAAAAGAATTACTTTGCATGACGAGAGGAATTCTCAGGTGTGGGTATGTCCCACAGAGGCTCTAAACACTTACCTGACGCATCTAAAATAGGAACCTTCTTTTGCCTGGATCATTGTGTAACAGAAGGGGTTATTTTAATCAGAGTGTGAATCATACCTTAAATTTGTCAGGGAATCTCAATCTGAAAATAACTACCTCCTACCACCTACTAGAGGCAATTAGGCTCCCAGTTTAGGCAGTTCAGGTAGGAGTCTGAAATTAAGCTATATTCAAACCTATACTGGATTACAGAAGAGCAGGGGGGGAGAAATTCAGTAAATCGGAGATGGGCTCAGCTCCAGGATATGCCTTGTACTTTTAGCGTTACTAAGGTTGCAACACAGAGAAATGGATTTAAAGAACAAGCTGCTCATGGAAGAATTCTCACAAGAAGTGTACAATTGTAATAACTCTTCCTGTGCTTAATACTTACAAGGTTGGCCATCACAATAGTATCAACCATGACGGGATTATTCTTTGTGCCCAGAGTGAACTGTAACCCTCGAGGAGGTTGTCCAGTTGTGACATCAAAGCAATGTCCTTCAAGCAATATATATTCCAGTTCATATTCTGCTATAACTGCCCCTTTTATCTATGGAAGGAACACTTCATCAATAAATTAGGTCATTCAACTATGTGGGAAAAGCAACATATTACAGTGACAAATATGCTACATGGGATTTACCTCAATTCAGCTGTCAAAAAACCCCAGAAAGGTCCATCCAGAAGGAACTTCACTCAATTATAAAACAGGTAGTGAAGATAAAGAGGAAGGCTCACTCTCTGAAGGGACCTTCTCTCCACTGACTGTTGAGGAAGCTGAGGCATCTCTGCTTTGGTAAGGCAAATCCCAGCCTTTATTTTCACAACACACCTCCCAAATACACAGCTTTGGTAAATCAAACACCCTCAATATTTTGCATAAGCTTATTGACTGAAACAAATCTAAGGACTTTGAAGATGAGGGATTAAATTATAATTAAAAAATAATTAAAGGAATTGAGAACTGAAAGAGGGTCAAATACATTTTAACCTACATTAATAAACAGTCATACATTCAGGTTTATTTGAAGATTTACCTAGGTTAATCCTGTTACTACCACAAATATATTAAAAAACCCCCAAGAAGTAGGAAGTTAACACAAAGAATCCTTTAATTGCTTTACTTTTATTTTAAATATAGTGTTTCTGTAAACATAAAGCTCAACACAGCATGTAAATTACTTTAACTTGTACTTTGCATTCTGATTTTTTCTATTTCATTGCTTTAAGACTTTTTTTTGTTTAAGAGAGAAAATAAAAAAAGAGATTATGACAATAGAAATGGTAAAATATTGACTAAATAATCAATTACCAAAGAAAATATTTCTGGAGAACCGAAATAAAAACCTCACAATATTTCCATTTCCCTCTTGAAGTAGAAGGTCCATCACAAATTTTACAGTGTTTATAAACTATTACTTACCTCCTGCAAATGAATGTTATCGAGATCACAGGAACTGTTTACTGCTTCAACCAACCAGCTTTCAGGAGTGATCATGTTTAGAGTCAAGAGAGGTGAATCTGGCAGTTCTAGGAATTTTGCCATAGGTTCAGAAGGAAGGTGCTTGTTGATCCCGTAATTCAGTTCTGGTTCCAGAACAAAGCGATAGAAGCTGTTGAAAAAGAAGTGTGACAAAAATCCAACTTTTGCTGAAGTACAAAGTTCCAAACACTAAGCTCTTCTAAAACACTTTCAAATATGATGAATATTTACCAAATTAATTATTTTTGAGGCAAAGTAGCTCCCTCTTCTTTTGGAATACCATCAGACAACACCTACAGCATCTTGAATGAGTTGGTAGATGAACACAGATCTATTTGCTTTTGGTAATTTTGCTGTGGAAGTGCCTGTTTTCCATTAACATTCTAAAGGCTGTGAAGGTGAATACCCAAGGGGTGCAGCTAGACATCTTGACTGTGAGCAGCCTTGAATTCTCAGAATCTATATCACTAAATTAAGCAGAAGAACTAGTCTCTATTGGATGAATAGAGTCTTTGAGAACAGCTCCTGTCACTAGCAGCAGCAAAGACAGAGCAGAGGAAAGGTAGGGCCTCTCTATTCCTCTCCAGCTCTTACACCATTTATTCCACAGGTGAAAGTTCTCCCAAGAACAGGGAAAGAACCAGGCACTAACACCTGCAAAGTGCCCAGCTTTAAAAGTGATCATGATGATGTTCACACAAGACACTCAGAAAACTGATGATTAAGACACCCTTGCATTGTAAGAGATGTAATTCCTCTCAAAACCAATAGAAACTAAGGACTTCTGTTTTGCAGGCAAGTGATTAATTCTCCAACCCACTGGCTAAAGGATAGGCACTGCCACTAGCCTCCCTCACAGGTAATTGGTAATACAGGTATTAGGATTATAGGTAAAATATCTGCCAAGGAGATGGCTGTGCTTTTCCTAGAGGGAAAGGAATCCTCTCTGGGGAATTAATTTCAGTGTTAAATGTCTATCACCAAATTAGTGAACCCTGTTCTTTACACACAGATAAAACAAACTTCAATTTATGGCAGGCACATTCAGGGTATCATATTCTTAATGAAATAAAATGACATCTCAAATGCAGACCATACATTTATTCAGATGGGTTTTATTCTTAAGAGTACTGAATCTGTAAAATTTACTACACAGACAGTGGGCCGTAAAGAAGTGAGCAAGAAGACAATCGTAAAGTCGTAAAGAAGACAATCTCCTTCTGCAAGTTTTCACAGGCACAAAAGACTCTCCATTGATTTCTTTAAGGTCTCTTAGTGAGAGATGCACTTGATGGACTAGATCACTTCCCAGGAATACCATGCTTGACACCTTAGAACAAGAACCTTTCTCTACACAAGTGTAAACTGCTTAGGTAACATTCAGTGAAAAATAAATCAACACAAAGAGTCCAGAAACACAATACAATGTTTATTTTTTTAAGGGAATATACACTGTTAAGGCTGTTTTTCCAAACTGAGCACAAAAAGCTATGAACTACTTACCTCTTCAGTGGTACTTCGGACAGCTTAGATTTGCAGTTCAAAAATAACCTCAGTTTCATATTGATAATGTCCTTGAATACCTACAGAAAAAAATTTCTGTAAAAAATGGTTCTTGGTAATCACCAAACTTCGAAAATAAGCCAAAGTTACCCTTGACATTTCTCAAGTTTCATTGGAAATCTCAAACTTTTTAAAGATCTAAATATATCTGTATATTAAAGCATATTGTCAGATATTCCAAATAAAGGTATGACCTTTTCTAAAACTGCATGATTTAGCACATGATATTCTTGATAGCCAAAATATTAATGTTTTCTCCTAGTGATGCAGTCTTTTAAAGAGCAGCTATCCCCATTTTCCAATGCTTGAATAAATTATATTATCACTTTTCTTACATTGTGTTTTCTGGGAGATTTTAAAACACTTGAAGGTCTCTAAGTACAAAACATGCCTTTTATTCAATAACCAATCTTAAAACAATTACTTTCAATCTTATTAAAATAGTTGTATATGGAAAATTGTTGAATATAGTAAAGCTCAGAGAACTATTGTAATACTTAATTACTTAATAATTTTAAATGTCAACAATGGATTAACAATGTATTAAACCATTCAATTAACTTCGAAACACTTCAGTAAGTTAATATATTTCTACTTTTTTTCTCTCAGTCTCTTCATCTGTTCATTTCTAAAATACTAATGTTCTGAATGCCATTGTATAGGAACCATAATATTAGGATAGTATATTTTTCTTATTTTTGTGAGCAATCTGTTTTGCTTACAGCTAACAAAGTTATTCATTTCTTTACAGCACTCATAAAAACCTTTATCAAGTTACCTTCATTTCTGTGGTTTCTGATACAAAGTGCTCATCTGAAAGCATAAAGCAGCTGTGTCTATATTTATGGATATTAGAAAAGCCAGTAAGACATAAAAGCTAAATTACAATACTAATACCACTAAGGCTAATGTGTAAAATTACTAAATGGCAAATAAATTGGGAACAAAGCAAGACAATGGTCATCATTAAATCTCTCTTTTATTATAACTGTATTTTTTCTTTCCTCAGTTCAACCCATTGCTTACACACATTCTTTACTACAATGCTGTAACTTTACTTAGCCCTAGGGACTTGTTCTATTGCTAGTTTCTCGTTCTCATCCTTTGTGTCACCTGAATACCATCACTGAAAAATTAGTGAACAAAAAATAAAGACTAGGGAAGAGCATATTTGTGTGAACAAGTGAAGAAGCAGGAAACAAGAATCCAACACCAGTGGAAGAGTAAGAAAGAAAGCATTACATGATGTAAGTTAAAGACCACCAAAATCAAAATAGAGGTCAAAGTGACTCAAATATATATCATTCAGAATAAAAAGCATGATATAAACCTGTACTGGACTTTACTTTCAAACACCACAAAAACCTCATCCCATTAGCAAGAATGTCACTTCAGCAATTTGCATTGATAGGTTTTTGTGTGTAGAATGAAAAGATCTTACAAAAGGCTGAGGTATCATCCCAATTCATCAGCTGACCATGAAATTTAGTACAGTAGCCAAAAGAATAATGTCATTCTTAGTTAACATTTCAAAGGAATTTAAATAGGGAATGACAAATAAGACAATAATGCATTATCTCTGTGTTTTCAACAATGCAACTTCTGGAATACTGAATTTGGTTCTTTTATTTAGGGCTTCTGAGGAGACCAAATACCAGGGCATTCAAGTCAAGACACGAAAATGGTAACAAGATTGGGCAGACTCTTTTATAGGATATTTGAAGAGTTCAGTCAGTTTACTTTAAATAAGAAAATTCAAAGAGCATGGAAATTTAGCTCATGCAGCACTGTAAAACATGGCTGAATTATTTCAGCAGGCCTGAAAATTATTCAAGAGTTAGTTTTATTGTGCATGTGCAGTCATTTGCAAAACATTTACTTGAGTTACCACAACTCATCTGAAGAGCATTAACTCAAGTAAACCATGATTATTCAACCCATCACTTGGAATTATTTGTGAACTTTGCCATAATACGAAGCATCTACACTGAGAACAAATTTATAATAGAGTCTTCAACAGAACTGGCAAAATGATAAGAACATCAATGCTTACAATATGGATCTAAATAAAAATCTGTAATTCCAAGTCACTGAGTTTAAGAGTCAGGTTAATTAGCCACTGGAAAAGCTCAGTAGGAGCTCTAATCTGTACTCAACTGCTTGATAATATTTAAATTAGGAATTGATTAAAAAATTATTTCTACTTCAAATACTAATTGTTAAAAAAAAGTCCTGTGACCCGTGTTATACAGGAATCAGAGTAGATTATCAAAAGGGGCTCCTTCAGGGATTCCTTTTTCTTTAGGGATGGAATAAGCATTTCTTTCTAAAGACAGAATGAACAAAGAAAAAAAGGCAGAAGATAACTGACAGGAAAAAAGAAAAGGTTTGATTTTTCTCTCCACGTTTTTGTATTATTGGACACTTACTGCAACAAGAGAAAAAAAAGGCAGATCATCCTAAGAGTATGTAGGATAATTTTTCAGCTGTTTTTGGTGAACCATGAGGAAAAAAACCCCACAACTCTTCAATTTTGTCCTCCATTTTAGCAGAAGACATTTCTACTTTTCTCACACCACCTTAGAGACCACCTTCATAACTTCAGGCCTAGTTAGCTGTTTCATATATTCTGCTGAGAACTTATGTGGTCCAACTTATGGTAAAGTTATGCCTGGTATTTAAATATTTACTGTAGACAGTGACTATGCCTTGTCTGGAAATACTTGATGCCGAAGTCTGTAACAAAACTTTTTGAAAAAAGGGAAAACACAGGTTATATAGAAAGTGCTACCTGCCTCAGTCTGGAGAGGATAGAGAACAGTTCTTACAATACAATCCAGCACATATTTTAAAAAGAGACAGAAGCCTTGACTGAGCTTTCATTCATGCTCTGATTCATACCTTGCCTCTATCCTTAAACTGGCAGTTTCTTAGATTAAGCAGTGGAGTTTAGATTACAGTCTACCTATAGCTATTTACACCTTTCTCAATTTCAATTCCACTTAACATGGGTAACTTTTTGATTTTTAAAAAAAATTACTAAAAGATTTCTTTGAAGTGCCTATTAAGTGACACAAAATAACATAATAGCATAGTTTCACCAGGGTGAAAACACCCCAAACATGACATAGACATATTCAACCCAGAATAGGGGTAAGAATCACGTGTTTTGCCATGGCAGTGACAAAAAATTTGGACCAGGTATAATTATCAACCCAATATACTTGGCTCTAATCCTATTATGTTACTGAAAAAGAGAGATTTTAAATATAAATATATTCCAGTGATTAAAATTTCTAGTATTTGAGTCATCTATACAGATATATATAGATAGATAGATAGATAGATATAAAAAACCAAAATAATATTGTAAGCTAATCAGAAAGGCATTCATTTAAGAACTTTGAGTTTGGGACTTGCTGTATATGTCTGTCTGTTTTGTCTCTAAAGCAGGAGGTGGTGGCTTTCCAGATAATAAATTTTTTATATATTTATATATATATATTTTTTATATGTATATATATATATATATGTAATTTTCATGTTGTTTTTATTTTTTAAAAAATAGTATGAAAAGGTTTCATCTACATTAAAATAGTTCTGATTTGTTTACTTTCTAGAGGATTTCATTATTCTCTCCTAAAGGCTGGATTCTTGAATAAAACTAAAGCTCCTATGAATTAAGCAGGATCTGTAACAGCTGAACAGCCTGGGACACCATGGGAGTCATTTGCCCAGGCATGCATGAGGGAGCCTGTTGAGCCAGGAGAACAGAGGCTTCTGTTCTGAGCTACAAGGTCCTAGATGTGATGATTTATACTCATAATATGAACTTCCGGCTAAATGGAGAGTTTCCAGTCCATTTCAACATGAAAATATTTTCATTTGGTAATATCAAACTTTCATTTTAACTGAGAATGGTGAAATGAAAGATCTGGTTCTAAAGAAAAGCTAGTATTTCAGAATCTTGCAATATCAAAATTTTAATGAATTTTAAAAAATGTTTTACTTTGCTGTTCATATATGAAGAGTGAGTGGATGCTTCAACATTTGATATAAAAGGGTACGAACATGGGAGGGGAAAAAGCAATTTAAGAATTTCTGAAAATTGCATAATTACTGCAGAAAAAGAAGATAAAATAGGATACAGCAAAAATCAAGTTACAGGCTTCAGAACTGTAACAGACCATAAAATGAAGACAAAATTTACATTTTTATGGGAGACTATAAAGGAACCTTAGACAGAGTGATATTCTGCAGTAGGTGAAAAAAGAAGATCATTTTAGCAGCTACATTTTTAGGACAGTTTCTCTTTAGAAGATCAATAGCTACACACAATGGAAGCCTATATAGATATATTTGGTAGCATTAATCAACTGAGAAATACCTCTCCAAGAGCTGAAAGGTTTATAGTCCAATCTTCTTATGATGATATTACAGGTCAGATCTAGACCACCTCATTTAGGTACCTTGGAAAACTAATGTGATCTGATTTAATGGAGAGGAGCATAGGCCTCTTAAGATTTTGAGATTCAAAAAATTATGTAGACAATCTCCCCCTTTCCTGCTATTGCCTATAAAGAGCACTTACAGACTCACTTTTAAGAGGACTGGTGCATGGGACATCTGAATTTTACTTGCAAATAAGGTAATCACAATGATGAATTAGGTAATCCTCAACTTATTTTATGAATTAAAATAACTAAACACATATTTAAAAGAAAGAAAGCCCCCAAATTCTGTTTACATTTTCCTACACTGTACATGAAAATTAGAAAAAGTTTAGTAACAACTGAACTACAAATATGCAAACTACAAGAAATGACCATCATCTTACAATCAACAAATGAGCCATCTTCTGTGCTTCTCTTGTCAAAGGATCCACAATAGCAATAACGTCATAGAATGGGTCATTCTGTTGGGGGTTGACACTCACTACGCTGTTAAAAAAGTGTTAAAAGTAAGTGACATGAAAACTCTAAACTGAATTCGTGGCAACGACGCACATTTTTAGGCATGAATTTTTAATATCAGAGGCTCTTCAGATTTTACTGCTCAAGAAGATATTACCCTCATTTCAAGCAATAATCACGATTGCTCTGTGTGATACCATTAGGAAAGCTAAATGTGAACAGGAATAAAAAATTTAGGATTAATCGACATAATTCTATACTGGTTATTGATTAGATACATTCTCGATAACAAAATTAATAAGATAAAACACAGTAAGACTTGAAAAATGGCCTTCTTGTCACTTGTCTACGATTTCCTTCATCAAGATCTAGAATCATTTGATCAGACAAGTACTGGTGGTGCCATGATAAAAAAAACCTAAAAAAACAACTTTATGCATTACAGAAAATAATTCAGTTTGATAAACTTGATTAGACTAAGTCAAGGAGGCCCTATTTAAAGTACTCGATCTACAGGAAGAAAATGTTAGTAAACCTCACTTTGAAAAAGAAATCATATACTGTAAATACAGAAAAGAAACTATCCGAATTTGTTTTCCACAAAAATTATGGTAGCAGCACAGTACTGACTGTTACTAGTGTAACTTTGAAAAAAGCTGTTAGCCTCTTAGCAGGCTACTATTGATTACATTCCCATTTTCAGCAACAGGGACAGCACATCAGCACAGAACACTGGAACACCTTTACCAATTAAAACAAGTAGAGATTCGGAAACAGCATTACAAAAATTTTTATAAAAATTTTTAAATTGATCACAGTTCTTGTGTTATCGTATGTCCTTATAAAAAATGTACCTGCTCATTTTTCAGCAAAGGGTAAGGTTGGAAAATTAATAGGTATTACTAATGAATTTATTAAGGAAAAGGTAATTACACATTATGCTATGGCAGATGAGCAGGCTGTTCATACAACCATAGAATCATCAACTTCCTTTTAAGACTAGAATACTTATTCAAGTTTCCAAAGACCTTACGTAGTCATCAGCAAATTCAAGTGTTAATAAAAAAATACTCTAAGTGTATTATCATGACAGAACTGACCTGTGCTGTTCTTTGAGTAATTCAACATCTTGTCTCATCTCTGTTTTAGGCAAAGATGACAGCAGGGCATCTATTTTCATAATCAAATCACTGCCACTGTATTAAATAAGGCACACATAGTTTAGTTTTCATTAGAAAAGCAGTAAAACATTCACATTTTAATGTCTGTCTCTCTGCATAAGGCTTATTTAGGAAGTCCACATCCCAAACCTAGACTCTTTAAGGTGATTATCACCCTGGGACTTGAGTTAAACTTTTAGTATGACAATGCCCAAGAACCACTGCAGCCTTAGAGCCTGTACACTTCTTAATTTTAAGAGATGCAGAATTTGAAGAGTTACCATTCAGCCTCACAGTTTTGATGTTACTGATAACATTTATAGCTCTTTATTCTTTTTTTTAAAAAATTTTTTCCATTTATGACAACATCAAGGAACAGACATAAATGGCCAAGTTTCAAGTTTACTTGGCCACATCTTTTAATTTGTTCTATTGGTATTTCCTACTGAAATTTCCTTAGAAATCTTAGTTCTATTTCAATGTCGCTAAGTCATAATATTTGTCTAAATATGTTTTGCCTCACAGTACTTGAGTTCTACTCTTGTTGATTTTTTCTGGTTGTGATTCCTTCAGTTGTGCCAGTCCTTCCAGATAACAGAAATGATACTCAAACATAGAAAGTCAATAGATATTGTAAAAATAATATAATTTTGCTCTCTTCTTTGTACCTAAGTTGGATCCTTAGACTAAAAGATGGCTAGAACTCATTTTTACACTTCTTCAGTGAACAGATGAGTGAATGATGTCAGGGCACCACATCTGTCCACGCCTCTACAGACTCCTTTATTAACAATTCCCAAAGACAATGACTTCAAATATTAATACTCAGATTGGGTTTAAGATGCACTGCATTTTATCAAGCTTATTATCATTCTTTACAATTACTCTTATGTAAACAAAACCTAGCAGGAATTGTTTACTGTCAGCTGGTACTGTTGGTTGTACAGTTACTCTTGGTTTTAAGTACAGTTAAAGTAGAGAAAACATTTGGAGTAATTTAGCAGAGCTGAACACATTATGAGGAAAAATAATTTTACCTTTTACTACTGTTTCCCATCTCCTTGACAATAGCTTTAATCTTCTCTGCTGAGGTACTGTACGTTATCTTTTCCAACAAATTAAAGTCTTCTGCATAGAATTCATTTTCATCTAAAGGACCTAGTACCTTAGATAGACAAAAAACCGTTAAGTGTAGAATGTCCCAATAATGCTCTATTTGTAAGTAAAAATAAACTAATATTTTAAATGAATGCACAATATTCAGTATGCAACCTCATTCCCCATATACATCAATACTATTAGCTATATAACTAATTAAACTTTATAGTAACTATGCAGGATTAGGTTTTTACAGTTATGTGATTAGAGCTAATTATCAATCACAAAGAATAACTGCAATGGAAATATCCATGCTATTTTTCATTATACATCCTTCTGTTAAGGAATACACTATTTAGATTTAACAACACTAAGTTTAAGAAAAAGCTCTGCTGGGTAAGTTGTCTACCACACTCTTTAGCTGCTTAACTCTGTGGACACAATCTTAACTTCTCAAGACTTGTCAAATAAAGCAGAACGAATAGAAAGGAAGAACAGAGACGGATACAAAATGCAGACAATACAGAATTACTACAATTTTTGGTGTCTGAAGGAAAAGAGAGTGTCTTGGAGCCCCAAAAAATAGCTTTCAGGATGTTGTTTGGATTTCCTACTCAGTCTATCAGGCTAAACTGACCCAAGCCAATTTCAACAGCCTAAAGGGCTTGAGGATGTAGAATATCATGATGTAAGTTTGGTGCTGAATGCCTCTCTCCCAAAATTCAACTGCTTCCTATAAATGAGAGGTTATATAACAAAATTCTATTTTTGATTTTTTATTAATGAGGCATGAGATAGATGAAACCATAGTGTGAATATGAAATACCATGGTAATTTTGTAGAAGTTATAATTAAAAAAAATTAATTTGCTCATAAAAGCAAAACTTCTGTGATGAAATAGCAAGGATAGAAATGAAGGATATCCCATGTCTTTTTAAGAGTAATCCTTTAAAGTGAAAACACACTTTCAGAGATATGAATACATATCATGAAATTTATCCAAGTATTTTTAGGAAACTTATTTCCCCAAAACTTAAAATATGACATTATTTGAGCTTTTTTAAGCATGGAGAACAGTAATAATCACTTATAAAATAACATCGCATAGTTAATTATGAGACAGTTGACACAAAAAAGCCAACAATTCTTTAGTGCTTCATCACCAAAAATGCCTTCTGTGTGTTTCTTGGTGGTATTTCAGTTGCATCTCAGAAGCATTTAGGATGCATTAGAGTAACTAAACTCACAATTTAAAGAGTTTCCAGTAATGAGATGCCAGCATAGTTTTCTTTCTATTTCTTTCTAATAGTGGAGGAGTGAATTGAAAATAGAAGAGTTAAAGAATGGTTTGTATAAATTATATTTGTAATGTAAGGCACTGACTGTCATTTAAAAGCACTAAATATTGAATGCAACATTATATTTTTCAATCACTGTTCATCTGTAGACACATGTATAGACACTGGTTTCAGAATATACATGCAAGAAACTGAAACAACAAAATTACTGTACTTTTATTTGCATATTAAGAATTAAGACTATAAAGCAACTTAATATTTATAAAAATGTGGTGTTTTGAGTTTGAAATACTAACCTAGTCGATGTAATTTATATACATTTATTTATGTGGCGAAATGTAGGTAACTTCAGGATCAAAACTTCAACATCATAAATAATAAACCAGATATTAACCTATTTAGAGAATTTTGTCAGATTAAAACAGCTGTAGGAATATCCTACATACATAGTAGCTTCAATGGAATGGAGCTAATGAACAAATTAGGAGCGAAACAAAATAAAAAAGCAAGGCAAACATTCATATCATTCTCTAACAAGGGGCTGAATAAGTGAGAAGTCAGTATAATGCATTTTCTTTGACTTGAAACTGAAGTTCCAGAAGTAAAAAATTCCTACAAAAAGATTGAGAGACTGAATTTCTTTCTTACCCTGCCATTGCTAATAACAGCCATTTGCCCAGGAAGCAGCTTAAGAACCTCCTGGCAGAACATCTGGTGAGTTTTAATTAAATCCAGTCCTAAAGTGTTGTACTTCTTCTCAAAAGTATCGCCATCCATGCCCTAAAGCAAAGGTAAAGCACGAGATGGTGGAATGATTCAGCAACGATAAATTTTGTAACAGATGAGGTAATCAAAGATTTTCTTTAAGTTACGTGGTAACCAGAAAACAAAGTGAAACAGCCACCTCAGCTTCACTGTAAGCACACTGTTGGTGTGAAGCCACAGTCTCACAACTATCTAGAGTGCAGTTTGTACCCTGGGGCAACTGTAAATAACCATGAGAGCAAAGCTGAGCCTGAAGTTAAGCAATTTTTCCCTGATCCAGCACAACAGCTCCATGAAAAGTAACACTCTCTGTTAACAACTCAATAGTATTCTCACTTTTAGGAAAAAGATATTAAAAAATTCATAATACTCTAAAAACCTAACAGTCATTCTAATATGGTCATTGGATACAATTTAAACATGTTTTTGGGAAGCCAACATCATCCAGTAAGACACATCACAAATCCATGTTTAAAGTGGGAAAAAATGCCAAAACTTATACTGGCACTGTGCCTCATCTGTCAAAATTATCCTGATATGTATCTCTTTATTAGTAATATACAGACCAAGCAAACAGATTCATTCAGATACAACTAATATAACAAAATAAATTAGTAATGTGCATACACAGCTTCATCAGAGACCTTTATGTCTTTCAAAATTTGTTAAAGAATGAAATAAGAGCATGACTCAAAAATATTAATTTTCTAATATGGTGCCAGAGAGTTCTCTTAGTCTTCCAATTCTTCCTGTTTAAAAAGATTAAAATTAACAACTCCTTCCGAACAAAAAACAGTAGTTAGCAGCTGTCATTTAATAACTCAGATCCACTCTACATGAAAAAGTCAAAATCAGCAACATCTGTATTTTAAACCAAAGAATTTTTAAAGAAACACAGCAAAAAATGTTGGCCAGAATCATATAATGCTTGTTGACCATTTCAGTTTGTGCCTATTATTGTTCACAACCATAGAAGCAGTAAAAAGTTACTTTGAAGTACTAATTCTTGAAAAAGATTAATACTGCAATTTTAACTGAACTAGAGGGCTATTAAAAAAATCAACAATTAAAAATTAAAGTATTTTGGTCTCAATTATCTGGTACCATATTCTGTATTTTTCAGTACTCTCATATTTTCTCCCTTTAAAGAAATTCTCTATTCTACCATCACATAAAAGTCATCAAAAATCCGAATCTGCTAGAGCAGAAACTGTATATGGGTTATAAAATTTATAGCATTTGGCCAAACACTGTTATTCTCAACAACATCTCCTTACAATAAAATATATGTAAAATGAAAACAAAAGTAATCTAATTTAGTTTGCACTCACTGGGATGAGGAATTTAACAATTTTAGTTCCAGCAGCAAGGGATTTTGCTGTCTCTTCCTTACTGAGTTTACTTAGGAAACTTTTTAAGTTGCTATTGTTTTGGGTCAGAAAAGCAGCCAAAATTCCTCTTGCAATGGCTGTGTTATCTTCCTTTATTTTTGATGAAGGATTGTTCAAAATCCCAACTCGTATATGACTACTTGTTTTCTGCAAAGAAAAACACAGAACAATAAGTAATTTTACAGTTCCATCTGCTGGTACCTAATGTATTCATATCTATTATAACTCTGTGAAATGCTCCTAAGTATTTAATTTTTTGCAGCTATTTGTCTTTAGAAAAGATACATCAATGCCTAATTCAGAACTTCAACTGGGAGTAAAAATGTGATTAACAAGGACTTACCTATTCTATAACAGATATTTTAAACAGAAGGGTTGTGGGTTTTTTTTAATAGAACAATTGTCTTTAAGCATTCTGCAGAAATATGTTTTTAACAAAGGACATACACAAGTGTTCATTTACAGACTTCAGAACTGTTTTTGTAGATGTCTTTCTACTTTTCAAAAATTATTGAACTAAGCATAAAATAAATGCAAGAGAATTTATCAACTTATCACTTTAATCTTAATCAGCAGAAAAATCTTCAACTTGGTAAAATCAGTGACGCCACTCAAATTTTACCAGAGAGTGTGATGATTCTAAGGTAGGATCAAATAGCATCACTAACTGATGGACTCTACTGCAGTAAGGAATAAAAAAATAAGGAATGCAATCACTGGTATTCAGCACTGGAGAGGCTTCAGCAAAGGGCTTCCAAGATGTCAGAGGATTCCACGTCAGAAAACTATGAGGAAGCACTGAAGAATCTGGGCTCGCTCCATCTGGCAAAGAGAAGGCTACAGAGAACCCTAACAGCAACCAACAGCTACTGAAGGGGGACTGAAAAACATGGCAGGGCCAAATCCTTTTTGGTAGCAGCAAAGAGTATAAGAAGGGGTAATGCTCACAAATTTTGACCTGGTAGAAAAATACTACTCACCAGGCTTTTCAAGGCATTAGAAAGCAGCCGTCTACCAGCTGGCTTATCAAAATCAGCAACAATCCAGACAGTAACAGCATACAATGCATCTTCATCTGAAAATTAAAGATAATACTTTTTTACATTCTGAAGAGTCTTCTCACGACTAATGAAAAATGAGTTAAGTCTGTTTCACATTTTGAAATTTATGTGTATGTTTGACTGCTGACTTCAGCTGTAAAAATAGTCTTCGCCACATCAGAATCTCTTGCCCTCTGAATCGAAAAAAGATTTTTAGGAGGTAATTTATCATGATAAAGAGAGTCACTGAAAGAGGCAATCCATTGTTGCAGCACTTAAACAAGAAGGCCATAAATACTAAGCTAGTTCCAATTAAAAACACCTGCTTTACCAGAGGTTATTTGTGAACTTTTGATGGAGGCTGGTCATACAGCCAGAAATTAAAAGAATTAGGTAGTTACAAGAATGCGTAAACTGGGCCAGTCACTTCCCTGGCAGCAAAGGAAGAGTCCTTCAACTAAAGGCAGGAAAAAACTTACCATTTGTGGACACAAATGAAAATATACTAAATATAGTCCAAAGAAAGTAAACTACTGTGTAAGTGTACACGCAGAAAATTTCCCTTTTTCTTGCTCTACAGTCTCCCGTTGTTTACTTGCCATACAAGAGCAATGGTAGGTGAAACGTTCTGCAAAATTATCTGTAGAAGAGTATCAGTCTACTCAGGTCTATCACATACTCCTAAAATATAATGCATATAGACAGAAATTTTCCAAGGTTCTGGTAAGATGTCAGGAAAAGGTTATTACCAACTGTTGCTGTGGTCTAGAGAAACACTCTGGGGATAAAGATTTGAAATGTAGATTCCATCTTAAATGTTACAGGTTTTACACAAGAGATCTCAATCTTAGAAATAACCCTACAGATTGAAAGCCACTCACTTGACAGCTAGCTGGGATGTCCCTGTGGTTGTAGACAGAGAATCAAATAAGAGTCAAATAACTTTATTTTAAAGAAATTTAAGTGTTTGGCATTTCTTTCTGATAATGAATTAAGTAAAACCCTGTAAATATCACATAAAAATCACTGAAAGAACAGCACTTTGTTAACAGGGTTATTCTGTCCCTTGACAGACTGATGTAAATGAGCAGCTGTTAACTGTCTACTTCTAGAAAATAATAAGGTACAGACTATTGTAAGATTTCATGCAGAATTATGCCCCCACCGTTGTAATTTCTTCTAACTCCAATGGAAAGTACTTGCATATGCAATAAGAATATTTCACATCAAAAAGTATTTCAAATGTACAAAAACATGTGAGTTTTAAGCAAAATAAAATGTATAAATGAGTTATAATCCATCAGAATATAAATTCTGTTTCTTTTCTATAGAAAGATACAGCCTCAAAGCAAAATTAAACCATCTAACTAGAGGGAAAATAATCAGACAATGCTAATAGACTAGAAATATAATAAGTTATTCCTTAAATTTAGAAATACCTGATTTTGGTATAGGTATACAAACTCTATATATTCTGCACTTGATAATGCTGCAAGTAAGAGTCACTTGAAAACCGAACACACTCTAATATCCTCAAGTAAAACCATACTAGTATGAAAGCTGAGTCTGTTTTCAAAGCCGCAGAAGTCTTGCAAAGCTTTTAAACTTCGTGTCTATAAAACAAAAACAACTAGCCACAACATCCATTCCATTTCAAAGCTAGAAGAATTAAAATAACTACCCTGTTAATTATAATTTATAATATTAGGATATGCCCTGGTTCCCAAAAGAAGATACTGGGATATTGAGAAATGTTTTATTTACATGGAATCCTTGGGATATTGACTGACTTGGGATATTTTACTGGCAAATTTCAATAATTTGTAATAGCCACATATAGACAGATAGATAGATAACCCATACAGAATATTAATATACCTTTTTTGGTTAAATACTTCATGTTGTCCGAAATTACAGCACTTTTATCTTGTGAGTCCAAAAAGGAGAAAGTAGAGAAGTCTTGCACATCAAATGGAACTGCATAATGTAAAACGTGTTAGATTTAAAAAACCAAAACGCAACCCAAAAATCATAACATCCAAGAGAAGGACTTACCAGAGGTGGATCTGAAATGTATGTATCTTCTTTCTGCTCCAAGAATACTGGGGTTTATACGGGAAACTACATTGTTCTGATCCATAAGAAAATCCACTGCATTTATATGATCATCTAACAAACCCTGGAGTAAGAGAAAAAAGTAAAATCCGTACTTTTATAGTTTCAAGACAAAGACCAAGTATTTGTACAACCTTTCAACTGAGCTTAAAGCTTCTATATACACCAAGTTATGGACAATGTCAAGTCAAAAACATGTGTCACACAGATAGTATTTCCAAATACCAGATACACATCTTTCAATGAACAATTGCAGCACATTCTCAGGTTCTGGTTGAAAAATTCCATATTATGACTATATGCTTAGCTGATCCTTAAGCCTTGAATAATTTAAAAACACTGTTTCAAAACCATGACCACAAGTTAATGTAACAATGTAATTGCAGGTGTGATATTACTAATTTCAAGCCGTATCATTATAAAGAACTTAATATATAAACATGACTGACAATTCACTGTCGAATATTTCATCTTGCACTCGTTCAGAAATGTTAAGCATACCATGAACACTGCCCGCTGGAAGAAGCCGGTGGCGTCAAATATTCTCTGAAGAATCAGTGTCTCCAACTCTGCAGCATCCATCTCCTCTCTGTTAAAGGGCACGCCATTAAACAGCGCTTGAGGCAATGGGCCCAGGCCACTCCTTTTATAAAAGGTTGCTCCTGCCTGATCGAATCAGAAATATCACAGGATTAAAAAGATTGTGGCTGACAGTAGTAAAAAATGAAACTAATATCAAGAGAGGATGAACTCTAATCTCCAAGCACTCTTCACTGTCACACCTTGTCATGAGCAGCAGGGACAAAACGGAAAGCATTTGGAAACCAAACAGGACAGATGGGACTCATTTCTCAAACAGAATGACAGAAGATAATGTAGATTCATATATGGTGTTATGAACTTTTGCTTTATCATCTTGTGGAGAAATATTCTTTTATTTTGCCTAAGATTCTCAGGGAAAAAAAAAAAATTAAGCAAATAAGATTGGAGAAGAACCCTGAGACAGTCAAAATTGCTTCTCCCAAAGAAAGCACCCTAAAAAACTTCAAAAGGCTTTCCTGTTTGTAAGTCAAGCTTTATTTGATAAGAAAGCAGAGCAGGATAGTTTTTCCCCAAAGTAAAAAATTCAGTGAGACAAACAGAAATAAAGATGCATTGTAAGTAACTCCCCCTTCTTATTCTGCATCCTTTCATGTTTTCTTTCAGTGTCACTTTCTGAATGGCTACAAATTCTATGACATATATCTGTGCTTCCATCTTTCTGTCATCCTCCTCTCTCCTCCCTGGTCTTCATCACAGTCCCACTGTCCCTGCTTGTACAGGGAATTTCCTTCTGGTGGCTGACTAATTTTCTTCCTTTAATATTTTCTATGGGAGACTTTCTTCTCCTAACTGCATCCAGTTGTTCCCAGGGCAGATTCAAACTGCTCTTCCATATGAAGCCTCCAGACTTTGTTCCAGTGAGGAACAAACAGTGTAAGGCATACAGCACCTTTTTTTAATGACTGCCTCAACGCATCTTTTTAAAGAAACATAATACACATTTTTTAAGAAATCTTGGAAGGAAATAAATAAAATGGATTCAGACACAAGACTGTATAGATAGCATGGCTGAAGACACATGTAGGAAAAAGGTATTTTATATACTTTTTAGCAGAAAACTGTCTACTCAACTAATTATAGATAAAAATGCCATCTCTACAGCCTTTACATTAAAATCCATAGCTTTCCCAATCCAGTCTTTCCCAGAGGAAATCATAACCAGAAAGCACAATTAAAGAAAACAATGATCCACCTAGAAGACAAGCTTCAGGTCCTTATCCAGAGACATAGGTAAACAATTTTTACAGCATGAGAGAGACCCCTTGACATGCCCACTAGAAAAATAAATACTTGTGCTCCTGAATGCAGCAAGCAAGAGTAAATTTTCATAGTGAGAGTAGTAATACAGAAACCCTTACAATGTTTTCATTAATGATTGAAAAGTGGCTGAAGAAAAATTTGACCCAAAGATGCCGTATTTACTTGCTTTAACATTTAGCAACCCTTCAGCTTAGTAAATGCATTAAGTTTTACACTGCAGTATTTCTCAGCACTTGGCTCTCAACATACCTTCCTTCCTTCATCGTACTCAGAATGAACACCCAGTATACTCTGAATATCAGCATGGGGGTATTCACTTCTAAGAACATCTTTCACATAATCTACTGTCAGAACACTTCCATCTTTAACTTCATGGTACATCTGTAAAAATTATTGCAGAAAGAAATTTTAAAATGTAGTAAGTTGTCAAACATAACTTGACAAAATTAATAGAAGTAAATAAACAAGTATGATGTTTTTATAGTGCTCTAGCAAATTTTATGTCACTTTTATTGCTATACTGAAGTTTTTATACTGCTTTAGTAATTATCACCATTGCACATATGCACAATTTTTCATCAGAGCACTGTTCTGATTAATCTATTATTATACTTTTAGTCTAAATCTGAAGTGGCAAAGGAAATACACCTATGTGAGCTGAATGTGAAAGATTATTTCTCTCCACTAATTAGAGAAGCAATCTGAATTCTCTCTACAAACTACCTAACTATGGGTAGTTACCTGAATCCATACAGGATTAATCCAAGCCTAAACTAGTCAGTGATACTTTTTCCTACAGTGATAGTTTTTCCTTACCAATATTTTTTATTTCATACATAAAGTATGAAATCAAAGTATTTTATTACTTTTATCAAACATACAATAGAAATTTGAAGTGAAAATTATTCAATCCATTTCCCTTCAAATGAGGAATAATATTTTCCTCTATAGCTCTGAATATCTCAAACCTTTATTTTATTGATCCTATTTTTGTTATCTTTTAATTATATTTATCATCCCCTCCTTTTTATATTATGAAACGAAGTAAAGAGAGGAACACAACATTTTAAAAAGCACACTGTAAATTATATTTTTGATCTAGTCATGGATAATCACCACCTGTAGTTCTGTACTTTGCAGTTCTTTCGTGTGTGCAATGTTTTAGGTTCTGAGAATAGTTTCCCATGCTCTGTTCTGTAAACATAGCACTTGTTATTGTAACCGGCCTAACGTTTTGACTTCTTGTAGTCTGTATGATAGACAATTCTGCTAACCAGTGAACAGTAGGAGGTGGTATTCTCTCCCTCCAATCCTGGTGGTTTTCTAAAAACATATAAATAAAGACCAAGGGCAGAGGTCAGCCCCTTTTTTGGCCCTTCCTTTGCTCCATTGCTCCTTGGCCTCTGCCCTGGCTGGTGAACCCTGAAACTGCGACTCGCGTGCTTATTTGCGTCCGAAAACAACAACCACCCATGCATGTCAGCTCCCTATCATTTGTGGATCTCCCTTCCAAGGTATTCCTAGTTACTTCAATTCCTTTCATCTTAAGCTCTCTAAGTTTGTTCATGACACCAGTTTCCAGGCACTCAACATAAAAATAAAAAATAAATATAAGAAAAAGTGTTATGTATAAATACCACATTTTTAATATAACTTTTACCCACAGAGCCTTTACATAGATGGCTCACTTTATTTCTCCTCCATTCATCTCTCATCTCTGAAATTCCTGTCTCATGAGAACTGCATTCTGTCCCAAAGAAAGCCTGTCTCATCCATTAAGCTGCAAGCCTGGAATATTTCCATGCTTTGTAAATCCATGGACAGCTCAAGCATGACCAAAAAAAGGAAATTATCTTACTACTTCACTTTCTACACTGGAGAAAAAGAGCATTTTTCAAAGCTTATAGGACTGCCAAAGTGACATTAAAATCCCTGTATCCCAAAATGTACAGAACACAAAGACAGGCCCATTACATTAACACAAATAACACAGGGTAATTTTACATAAGAAAATACTAAAAGCTGTAAGGCAAGCATCTACTTCTTTGTATTGTTGAAGAAAGCCTGTTGATAGGCAAGATTACATGAGAAAGTTGGTTTCTGGGGGAGGAAAGTATTTCTGCAAATAATTTTACAGAATATAAATGCTATACATGTTTTTAATACTTCACTTCTGTATAAAGTAAATGCATGCCTCTCATGTTATCACGAGGTAGTGAGATCCTAACTATACAAAAAATTGATAAATTAAAAAACTAGAAGTAAATAGCCGATTTCTTGTGAAAGAACTAACATTAATAATCGACATAAAGGCCTGAGAGGTGTCAGATTCTTCTGCAATGTAATTGAAAGTTCTCCAAAGAGCTACTCCAGCATCTTCATTTCCATCAATTTCTTCTTTTGTACTTAAAACAAAAACAATTCCAACTCTATAAACAAACAAAAAAAGAGATCATACATTTTAAAACAATATCTGCTTCATGGACATTCCAATACAAACGTGGAGGAACAAAATGTTTGCATTCAAGTGATCTGCCCAGCATGTAGAGATAAAACCCCTGTACCTGGGTGGTGTTTCCACAACTGTGTGTGGTGACACTGAGGATACCAGCCATGCATCCTTCATCAGATCTTCTACAGTATGCTCAGGTTACTAACTATGTACTGACTTTGCACATGCCTTTCCTACCATTTAAAGCTGAATATAATTAAGATTTCTGTGAGTCATTAGGGTTTACTCACAGTACTTTCCCTCCTTACCTGCATGAAGGTTATGGTTCTTTACATTCCTGCCATCATCTCTAAATGGTTTGAGTCTTTGTTTTAGCCTGGACATTGCCTGTCTTTTATTTTTCCTGAAATGGGTATCTTGAGTAGATGCATGAAGACATGCTGGAGTCTTGATGTCCCATCATCAACACATGCCATTCCTACCAGCCCTTCTCTTGCCTTTTTAACCTTCTGGGGCTTCCCCACCCTCACATTGCCCTTCATTTTCCATTCATACCAGTTTTAAACAAATCTACTACCAATCCCTAAATTTCCATTAATTGAAAGAAAACCCAAGGAAATACCAGGCTTGAGAGGAAAAAAGGCCCAGAAAACGCCGATTGGAGGTGATGTTTGGATACTGTTTTCATGAAAAAGGCTGGGCTGAGACTAGGCCATATTATATTTATGGTCCCCTCCAACCCAAACCCTTCTGTGAAGACACACAAATTAATCTGTCCTCCATGATGTTATTGTAATTCAATGATAAAAAACTAACAAAAACAAAACAATTATCTGAACTAATAAAATTTTAAAGGAAAATGAAACACCTGTAATTTATTGAGGACACAAAAAGCCATTTCAAAGGAAGATTTAAAATATTTCACATGGAATTAATCTTGCTGAACTTTGGATAGCTTTCTTTTATAAACTGTGGAAATAAACAGGCATTTCTGAGAGCAATTCATTTTTTCTTAAAACTAGGCATCTCAGATCAACCAGACTGTTCATCAGAAGTCTCTGTCTCAAATGATGACTAGTTCAGACTCAGACAACTGATTTTTACAAATTCAAAACTCAAGAACAATCTCGCTTTAGTCTTTAAGTGTGTATATAAAATCAAAATCAGGTAAAGCAACTGCAATTCAAAGAACTGAATTTAAAAAGTTCCCTCAATGCATGTTTTACTTACAGAGTACTTTGATTAGAATGCAATTTCACAAGGGCACCCAGTGGGACTATTTGACAAGATAAATTTTTATCAGACTTTTGCAGCTGATTTTAGACACACTCAGGTACGTTATCCCTTGCAATCTATTTGCTTAAGAATATTTAATACCTGAGTAAACTTAACACAAGTGGATAGCCAATGTGCCTTATTAGAACGTTGTTGCATTGGACTTAATTTGAATTCACATCCTTGGCTAGTAGGAGATGAAGAAGAAATAAGGAAAGCAACCTTATTTAAAGGTTTTTCCTTACCTAAGTGGTACATCATGATGATAGAATAATTCTGCCAGCTTCATATAATCACCTGTATCTTCCTGAACAGGATCAACAAAAAGTACCTAAGTAGAGAAAACATATCACACATTCAGTATTTATTCTCAATGTCTGTTTTTATTTTTTTTAGACATAAAATCTAAGACAACAACATTAATTTCCAAAGGAGCTGTACGCGCCAACTGTTTTCAATTTTCTAGAGCATTCATCGTAAGAAAACATTAAGAGTATAAATGAAAATAACATCAGAATTAATGAATTTGGACCAAATACTGAAAATAGGATTTAACCATTTATTGAACTTCAAACCAAGTGATCCTGCTTTTCTCCTTTGAAAGACTCTGTGCCATTACTTTGTTTTTATTAATAACTCTACTAAAAAAAGATATAATGCTGATTTTTCTGTTACTTCTTTTAACAAACTCTCTTCTGTTGTGAAAACCAAACAAAAATAAAAAAATATTTTGGATTAAAACTTTCATTAAAAAATGGAGTTTTGGGAAAATATTCTTCCTTCCTGTCTCACATATCTTTGTAGTCACTCTTCCACTTATTGCAGGTTGGAGCATAAAATGAGATCTTTCAGGCATGCATAGAATTTAAAACTGAGACGTGTCTGCATAGGCAAATTATCCTTATGTACATTTCACTGTGACATCTGTACCTTACTTATTCAACTTTGCACTGCAAACTCCCCTTACAATTTATCATATTTGCTGGTGTAGCTGAAATGCAGCAGAATAACTTTAAAAATTTTGAACACTCCCCCTGCTTCAGATTAAATTATACGGTGTAGATTTCTATAATATAGGTCTTATACTTAACAATATTTAACTTTGAATACATAATGCAATCTACTTCATACTACACACATCTCATGCTTCATTATAAACACACATTTTAATATTACCTATTGCTTATATTTCCATTGTCTTTTTATAAATACACCAAACTTCACATCACTTCAAGCAACCACATCAATGATAAAGGGATTGAGTGCACTCTCAGCAGCTTTGCAGATGACACCAAGCTGAATGGTGCAGCTGACACATCTGAAAGACGGGAAGCCATCCAGAGGGACCTGGATAGGCTCAAGAAGTGGGTCCATGGGAACCTCGTAAGGTGCAACAAGGTCAAGTATAAAGTCTTCACCTGGGCTGTGGCAACTCCCAGTTTATCAATACAGGCTGAGGGATGAAGATATTGAGAGCAGTCCTGCCGAGAAGGACTTGGGAATGCTGGTGGAGGAGAGGCTGGGCCTGACCTGGCAATGTGCACTCACAGCCCAGACAACCAAATGTGTCCTGGGCTGCATCCAAAGCAGCGTGCCCAGCAGCACGAGGGAGGGGATTCTGTCCCTGTGCTCCAGTGAGACCCCACCTGGAGTACTGCATCCAGCTCTGAGGCTCTCAGTAAGGAAAGATATAGACCTGGAGTGGGTCCAAAGGAGGGCCACAAAAACAGAGGGCTGGAGCTGTATACTCCTATGAGTATACAGAGACTTGCAAGAAGGAAAGAGGTTTTTTACCAGCAGTAGTGACACTATAGTGACAGAACAAGAGGTAACAGTTTTAAACTAAAAGAGGGCAGATTTAGACTAAATATGAAGAAATGAGGGTGATGAGACACCAAAGATGTCACAAGGGAACTGGCTGCCTAGAGAAGATGTGGATGGACCACCACTGAATTTGTTAAAGGACAGGTTGGATGAAGTTTTGGTCCCTGGTCATTGCTGGAGGGTTGGACTAGATAACCTTTAGTGGTCCTTTACAACCCAAACCATTTTATGATTCTATGGTTCATACAACTGCCTTTTGTAATTTTAATTTAGATCAGCAATAGCTGAATGTTACCTACAGAGGAAAATTTAGGCTACAAAACATTCATAATTAGTATGCTTTATAACTTAAATATTTTTGTATCTCAGTTCACCATCTTTAAACCACGGACAGATATCATTCCTTCCCTCAATAGTGTACTATGACAAAAATTCTTTGATAGTAGTGAGTTATCTAGGTGTAGCATGGAAAGGAACATAAAAACTCCAAACAAAATTGTGCCCAAGTCCATCTGGAAATCAAACTAATAATCACATATGACTTACTACATAAAACAATATTCACTACTGTTAGCAGATCCACATAGGAAACCTATCTTAACAATAAATCCAGCATGTGTATTTGTTAATAAACTATCTGTCCCCATATTAATATGTACACCACACAAAAAAATGAAGTTCTCCAAACTTACCAAATTATATAAATTGCGTCTAATCTCCTGTAAAAATCCAGGAAATGTGGGTTTTAGGAGTTCCTGATAGCTTGCAGGCCATGTGCTATAGCTGTTATCTTGTTCTATATTATTAATCCACTAAAACAAAAAAAGCAGCCATTTAAAAAACACGCATTAAACATCTAGAAAAATATGTGGGCATAATAATATTACAAAATGTCTCTTTTTTTTTCAAATAGTAACAGAATATGGCTTCTAAAATTAACCTTTTTTTCTTTTCAATCAAACCATTTTTACCTGCAGTACACAATAAAACTAATAATGGATGGAAAAGAAAAAAGGACTATTTGTACTGTGTATAAGGATGTGAATAAAACCATTTTTTTCAAGCATGAAAACTACTTTCACAATACAAATGTCATAACAATGTATCACACAGATGTGTGCAACACAGCATAACCATCTTGTAATCAAAACACAGTATTTATCTCTAACTTGCAGCAACAGCACTTTAGATATATCAAAACAGCCAAATAACATGTGGCGAATTTGTTCTTCTAGTCATTTCTGTGCAAGCCTTAGCAAATAGAAGAGTGAAATATGGCTCTTTCAGGTGAGAAAAAATAATATATTATAGTGCCTTTTCCACTGGCATATAACTTTTGTAGTGAAAACTGTATAAATTTTGAAGAAGGGTAAAAAGCACTGTCATTGGACAGTTAGAAACAAAATATTTAAGTGGACCACAATTCACTTATCATACTTGTGAAGTACACTTAGAAGTCTTGCATAATATGAAGATATTATGCAGTATTACATAGCTAGATTAATTGCTGTAAAGTCAAATTCTACAGCTTTAAGTGTGCAACTACTCTTATATAAATTTTTCTTTTAAACATCCTACATCTTAAAATTTTAATAAGGTATAAACTAGAGAAAATTACTCTTAAAATATATTGAGGGGATATTACCCTCAAAAATATTTTTAACTGCTCATTGATTTATGGCCTTATGCCTAGTATTTCAATTACACTACAAAAAAAAGATAAACTGTCTCATACAGAGAATTATCAAACACGTAATATTTAAATAAATGTTTAATTACTTACTATTATCGAAGAGTGACGAATATCTAGCGCATAGTTATTATCAGTAGGATGTATATGCAACCTCATAAATTTACTCAGGATCTCCCCCTTGATTCCAAGTTCATGAAGGCCCTGCATCACTTTTCCTTCCAGTTTAAGAGTCTCTAAGATACTTTTTCACAAAGATGAAATACATAATGTTTACATAGAACTCTTGTCATGACATAAAAATTATTTATAAAACTAAAAGTAGTCCTCATGTTTATAGTCTTAGAAATATTTTTCCCTTTATATTCTCCCACAGTCTAATGATTAAAAGGACATCAGCTAATAACACCATAAGTGTTTATCTCCAACTTATTTCAAAACAGAATTTTAACAGATGATTCAACTCTTTTGCTCATTTAGATTTATTTTATATGAAGAATTTTATCCACCTTTAGTAAGATGTGGCAGGACAGCAGAGTGGAAGGTTGCCTGCTGCACTGTCTTGGCTAAGGCAGAAACCCAAGCTGGGGTACCCTAAGAGGAAGCTTTGCCAGTGTGTAGAGAAAAAGGCAGTAAGTGATGGAGACATAGATAAGCTCTACATCTGCATCACAGCAGAACCCTGAAAACAGCACAGAGGAAACACGCAGGTACACTTCTAAAACCTCCCAAAAGACCCAACAGGACTCTTGAATATCTGTTGCAATTTGAAAGTTATAATTTGAGAATGAAAAAACACCTGAAATACTCTACAGTAGAATACAGCCAGCAAGATTTTATGTCTGCCTTAATTTCTATCCTGCTTCATTTTGAGTTCTCTTATTCTGAAAGGTTTCCTCTAAAAAAAAATGTTGAAAATAAACTTATTCTTAAAAACCGCATAATACCAAAAATTATGCAAGTGACTCCATCTCAAAACTCTGGCTGAGAAAAAAATTAAGCAAAAATTGCAAGCATAAATGCTAAAGCCAAGAAAGTTTAAGAATCTCTATGGAGAAAAACACATTTTGAGTTAAAAACTGAAAATAAATAATTATAGATGCTGACAAATCAGTAGATTTACTAAGAGTTTGCAGGTCACCAAGACAATTTTGAAGTTGTCCTGCTGTTGAGAACTTGGAAGAAGGCAAGGGAAAATATGTACTGTCCAAATGCTTGCATAAAAGAGGCAAGTCACACCCAAAACAAATATCTTATAATTACACAAAATGGCAAAAGATTTCTTATACCAAAAAGAATATTAGCTCTGCATTAACAGACCTTATTATAAAAGATGACCAGGCACAGACCCACAAACATGTCAAAAATAACCCAAGCTGTTGGGTATCTAAAATTTAATGCCTGCAATTTTTTAAAATAAGTTTTAAGGAAAAGGGATATGAAAACACGTAACACTTTTTCATAAAATGCTTTTCACATCTTTTTATACATACACGCTAGATTCATTCCATTTCCAAATTAATTTTACATGGTGAATTGTAAAATTGTAAGCTAATTATAAAACATAGTTCAAGAGAAAAGGCTGTTTTCAACTACTTATACAATGCCCATATTCAAAGCAAAACCACTGTAAGCCAGTATTTCTCCTACTGCAGTACTTCTTTGCCCCCAAAATGCAACAATTGAGATTAGCACAATAAGCACAACTTCTCCAGTATTATTAGTAATTCTGTAACCTTCAAATGACATGTACCATCTTACCTAAAAGGATCATGAAAATCCAGGTCAATATGAAGGCCATTGAGAAATAAACGTGCTTCTCCAGGTTGAATTCCAAGTGTTCCATGAAAATGCTAAGAAGTAAACAGCACTGCTTACTTATTTAGGTATATGTCTACTAACACACATATATAAACACCCTTAAACAACTCTGCAAAACAGACACATCACATCTCTTCCACACAATTTCTTCTTTTATCTGAGTGTTGGAAAAAATATTGATGACATACTTTTGTGAGTGCTATTTAATACACTTCAGATGTACAAATACAAATGAAAACATCTGGTAATCCCCCCAAAATAACCTACAGTGTCCCTACCTGTCCCTACGCTAATAGAAAGCGAAAATACACACAACACATACAGAAATAGTGCTTGTAAGTTTTCGAAAAATTACTCCTACATATCCATTCAGCAAAGGGAGACCTCATATGTGTCCCTCAGACCTCCACTTGAAACCGACTTTCTCAATAGCTTAAAATCACTTAATTCTGAAACACATGTACAAAAATTGTTTGGGGGAATCAGGAAAAAAAGACTAGAAACCTACAATCTCATCTGACAAAGGGACCTTGGAAAAAACACAGATGAGAAAGGGATAGCATGGCACATCTTTGCTTGGCAAAGAAGAAAAAAGATCCACAATAAACAAATACATGAGGAAGGAAGTATTTAGGGAGTAAAGTATGTCTTATCATTTTACTTCAGAGAGCTCAGAGGCACCACACTGCTCAGTCTATGGCGGCTGTAACAAGATAAGCAACAGGAGCAACAGCAGTAGTGTATTCCAACTCACGCCAGGAGGAGCAGTCAGATTTCCGGATCTGCCTTAATTCCCAACAGAGAAATGGAAAGCACAAAAAATATGCAAAAAAGCGAACTGAGAAAGATGTATTTTTTTGCCAATTTAGTTCCAACTTCCTAAACAAAGGATTTGTGAACAAAATACATGCTTTAAGAAAAGCAGGCTTACAGCAAGAAACTCAGGCTGCGTATATCGCTCCTGTTATAACCCTGTCACTGGACAAATGAGAGAAAAAATGAGGAAACATTGAAAACAGTATTATTTATTTAAAGAATTGTGGTTACTTTCACACAGTTAAATGTAAATAGGAAATGTAAATAGGAAAAGAACTGAGCTGAATCACAGAATGGTTACGGTTGGATGGGATCACAGTAGGTCATCTGGTCCAATCTCCCTCCCCAAACAAGGTCATCCTAAAGCACATTGCACAGGATTGTGTCCAGAATTGCATTCTTGAATATTTCCAGTGAAGGAGGCCCCACAACCTCTCTAGCCAATCTGTTCCAGTGCATGGTGACTTGCAGTAAAGTTCTTCCTCACATTCAGGTGGAACTTCCTGTGCATCAGTTTCTGTCCAGGACAAGTTGCCTCTTGTCCTATTGCTCAGTACCACGGAGAAGAGCCTGGCTCCATCTTCTTGATGCCCTCCCTCCAGATACTTATGAATAAATTAGAGGTGAGACTCTTGATACAATTTTGATGCTAGACATTTGATTGTTAAGAAGCACATCCACTTTGCCATAAAAACGTTGATGGAAGGACTATTTAGGCATCCAGTACTAGAATTTAAGGCTGATAATATTCATGTAATATTTTCTTGCTGATTTATCAGCAAATTATTGCACGGCAAGTTATGAGTTCTGTTTCATGAGATTTTTTTTTTCTTTTATCTATAGCAGTTCTTTGTCTATTTTTTGGTTAGGTATCAACTCATTACATCTAAATCATCACATGTCTTTCAACTTTTAATAACTTTATTTCCTCCCGTTGCATTTCCTATTCAACTTTCATTATCTTGAGAGGGAATCATCCAGTTACACTCAGCATGGGATCATATCTCTCCTGCTGCTAGATGGATGTACTGCAGTTCAAGAATGCACATGACAATTTATTGTGCTCAAGTAACAGAGTTCAGGAAGTTTCCCTACTTTTATTCAACAGATTTCAGCTTTTAGCTGTGTAAAGGCCTGTAGCCTTTAGACTACAGGAAGGATGTGACCTTGTATGAAATTTAAACTTAGTGTGATAGATAGATTTTATGCACCTATCACGTTTAAAGTTAATGTAGTTAATATAGTAATGGAATCATAGGAGGGATTCAGCTGACCAACCACACAGACATCCATTGTAATTTGTTTCAGGTAAGGTATCTTGGACTGGAACGTACAGATGAGGCAGAAGGGGATGGATGTCTCAGTGGACACACCCACCACACCTGCGTGCCTATCTCAGATGTCTTGTAGCATCTCACGTGGTATCAGAAGTTCCAGTTTAAGCAATTCAATTGTACCCCATAAAAAAAACCCCAAAGCACTGACTGACCTAAATTGTTTACGTCCATTAACCACATCTTCATTGTCATAACCATTTACATAGAAACTGATGTGCCTAAGTGCATACTACTTCATTTCAATCCAAATTTTAAGTTACTTCTCCCAATCCTTATATTTAGCCAGATTACTTCCTGATAGACCTTAACTTTTTTTTTTTTTTGCATTTCATGGTGGTGTAGTTTTTGATTAAGCAGTTAGTTTTGGGTTTTGTGTTAACAGAGCTGCAGTTAAGGAAAGTCACTGTAAAGACTTCATCAAGAAACAAGAAAAGACCTAGTACCAACACTCATGCTCTGGGAGAATTATGATCATCTGGGATTTGTTTTGCTTTATCCTAACTATAACCCTAACAACAAAGGGTTACAGGAAAAAGTGTATCTCAGCTGTGTACGGAAAGCAATGAAGCAAAGTGCAGACAATGATTTCCTTCCTTGAGCAAAAACTACAAGACTTCTCACTGCTGCAAGAAACAAGAGGCCTGCAAAACATTGAGCCCACTCTAAGATCTTTGTGAAAACCTAAGAATCAAACACATACCCTACACACAAGAAAGCCAAACGGCTCAAGAAGGCAAACTGCTGAAACACATGAAACGTCTTCTCTACGTATCAGCCCCACGCACAATCACCTATGGATAAAAAAAGGCCTATACAATTGTTTGCATAACCATTTACAAGGATTGAACACTTAAGCCTGTCATTATTTGGGAAGGAAATGCTCAAGACTGGAAAGCCTTACATTCATTTTGTATAGTGTAGAACTCTAACACATTTATGTGTTATTTTTGCTACAATAGAGATGACAAGCTCTTTATGAGAAGGCTGTACCACTCCAAGACGGACATTGTTCACTATCACTGTTTTGGAAGGGGAAGAAACTGGAAAGGCGTTTCCCTGGAGATACTAGCCTTGGCAAAGCAAGAGGAAAAGGCCTAAATGGATACAAAGCAAAATGATTGTCCTGGGTTAACCATAAAAGGATATATTCTATTACCACCCATATATTTCCTCGAAAAGATGGATTGTTCACAATTACACACCTGGTCGCTGAGGCTATACTCATGTGAGGTAGGGTGGTACTCCTTATCTCAACTGAGATAACCACACCAGCCGACAGCAAGCACCACCCATCCTCAGTAGATCATCTCGGCTAATGGCCCATTGCACCACCCATCTTGAGTAGATTATCTTGGTTAATGGCCCATTACCGAACCAGATAAAACACCAACCAACAGAATGTCAGAAACCATTTGCTCCCCGGAGAGGCCTCATGTGAGCTCATTGCCGAAGCAACCAATAGAATGTCGGGAAAATCCTTTTCCATTGTGGAAGTCCCCACCCCTGGGGGAGCTACCAGCCAAGAAACACGACATAAAAGCAGGCTTTGAGATGGGAGAAATTACTCCACTCCACTCCTCCGGACTGGACTCGACTGGTCTACCAGGACTACTCCACTCAACTGGACTTCACTCCACTCTGCTGGACTGGACTCAACTGGTCTACTGGACTGGACTACCAGGACGGAACTACCAGGACTGGACTACCAGACAACTGGAAACCCAGAGGACTCCAGACCACCATCACTGGATACTCAGTGGACCAGGGCTTTCCACAGGACCAGTGCCTAACTGGACTACACAGCCATCACCCTGGTCAACGGGGTGCCAGGTTGTAGCGTGACTCTGTTGGTTTGTTTAGGCTGGTGTTTCTGTATTTCTGTATTTATTTTAACCTTTTTACTAAAATTGTAATTTTGACCTAAAATCTCCCGAGGTATTTTGCGTGGGGTTAATTTCCCCTGCTGGTTCACATTCAAACCAGCAAAATGATACACAGAAATGTTGCAAAAATACAGGAGTGACATAAGTAAGGTATAAATCCCTTTCACTACAGTGGTTGGCCAGTCTTAACAATGTATGAAAATACATGTTCTGAAGATCAAGACCCAAGACAGCGCTATGGATGTCATTCCACATGACCAGTCCTAAAAGCATGGTGCCTAACATTTAACTGCAACACTCAACTTGAAAGAAAAAATCCAAACTCTGAAGAGAGACAGACAATACAACAGACACCACAAATTTAACAAATACAAAGTGGCGTCTCAGGACAAATCTCAGATCAGTCAAAATCACAGGAACAAGGACTCCTCAGGTGGTACAAGGGACAAAAGATGTTGTGAATCAAGGATGAAAACAAAAGCACCATCTACCATAGATGATGTTCAGAACACCTTGCAGAATAGTTGCATGTGTGATTCTAAGAGTGTGGAAAACTCAAAGCTAGCATGTGCTGATCATAATGGAAGCAGCAGGCCCAGATTCAACACCAAAGCTATAGAAAAATTAACTGATACCTATTTTGCTTTCCCAGCACACAATTTGTGACTCAACACAAAACTCTGTGAACATTGTTTGGCCTTGCCTAATTCTGTAAAACCAAAAGAGAGAAGGGTAAAAGTTTCATGAATAGCAGGAAGTGAAATATTTGAATTGTGTATTTAAATGTTACCCATCTAGGAACAGGTTTTTAGAACAATTAACTCTTTTTCTGATAAAAACCATGTGAAAGTTGCTAGACTAATAAAAATCTCCACAAGCTGCAATCCAACAGTAACTCAAACGTCCACTTGAAGAAATAAAAACAAACCTTCTGATTTTCTTGTATTTCATTTTGCATTTTCTTGTCTACAGGCACTCTTGTCAGTGATCTGTTAAAATAAAATATTTGTATCACTCAAGCACTGCATTTTAAAGAAAGCATAAAATAATGTGAAAGAGGTATTTTAATAAGACATCCAATGCACTGTAATTGAAGAATGCTGTAATAAAATCTTAAAAAGAAGAGGAATGTAGTAGCATAAATGTTGTATTTTCAAAACAAATATTGTTCTGTGTTACTCTAGTAAAGTCAGGTTTCAAAGTCAGGCTAGGTTTTGTTGAAGTAATATCATCAACATATTTTTTACCACTCTCAATCTTTCCTCCTGGTTTCGTGTTTGGTTTTTTTTTTCCTGGAAAATAGCATTTATATTATAAAAAAGTAAGTTGTTTAGTCATCTAGATTATTACCTGAATACATGTCATACTTGTATATTTTGATATTACTATCTCCACATTACTCAACATTACAGCATGGAGAGCCAAGGATTTGTCTGGACAAAGGCAAGGAAAACATGTAAAGGACGACCACTTGAAAATCAGCTGAGACTTAAAAAATATTTACAAATTGAGAGCCTTAAAAATGTTCAGCATTCACAGATTACCAAAATTTTAGTTTCCTTAGTCATTCCACCTTTTGAAGATAATCCATTGATTTGTCTTTTTTACCTTTCAAGAATGTTCAGGAAGACCATTTTATCTTCCTCTACCACAATGAATTGTATGTGAGGTTTATAATTATCAGGCAATCATAAAATACTTCCAGTGGCAAATTAATCTCTCCATGTTTTAAAAAACCTAAACCATGTTGCCCCAAATCTGACTGTCCTAATAACTGCTAAAATAAATATTCTAGTTACCTATATATTTTTTTCAAAACAGGACTGTACATGTTTTAGCAAATTTGCATGAAATTCAAGAAAAACTGGAGTCATCTTAAACCTGTAAGTTAACTAAGCAAACCAAGAATGATGCTACTAAGCCAGCTTCAACACTTATGGATAATAAAGCAGTTATTTAATAATATAAATCCTCCCCTGCAAAGAAACGGATCTAGAATAGATCTTACTAGTATACTCCATGTTTTTCACAATATGTCAGAAACAGGAAATAAAATCAATTTACTTTAAACAAATATTTGAGCTTTCCAGGCAATCAGAGACTGTTTGTTAGGAGCAAACAGTATGATTTCCAAGCTTGCTTTTAGAGAATCCTGAAGCAAAAAATACTTCAAAAAGTACTTCAAAAATCAGATTTCTATCATGCTGAACTCAACACAAACAGTAGTGCCTGTAACTCAGAAGCAATGTTTCATTCTGCACACACAGTTGATAAAAAAATCCACATATAAAAAGGACGACCTATATATTTCCAGATGGTTCTTACTGTGAGTAGTTAGGCAGAAAAACAAAACACAAACATGAAGATAATAAAGAGACAGGAAAATACAAAGCTGGTCCAACATTAGCAAGGAAGTAAAATACCCATCAGCAAAAGGTAAGTTTTACTAATAGCTGTTGTAGTAATAGGAAACCAAGGAATCATTAAGTAGCTCCTTGCTTATGCACAGCAGTTGACAAAGCAGGATTCTAGCATAATTTTATGGAGAAAGTGTGATGGTTGATCCTTGAAAAGGGCACCCTACCAATCTGAGGTAACAGGTCTAAGAATACCCATGAAAGGCATCTGTTCATTTTGAGTTCTGTCATTTGTTCAATTTGTTCAGAGCTTCACAAAGTTTTTGTGCATTTTATTGTAATCATCAAGTGCTACAGACTAACTAAAGAGAAACTCTTTACAGACTGAAAGTAAATAGATACTATTTATCTTTCTACATGATGTAGGAATGTTCTTGTAAGGTTGCAATATTCTCTATAATGTAATTTTATGCATCTTTATTCTTACCTGGAAGAACAGGTAGCTATGTAGTACTGGATATTGAGGGGAAAAAAAGGAAACCTTTCACATGGCCATAATGTTTATACCATTGAATGATTAATAAGTAGCAAGTAACAGAGCATTATAATAATTATCTGCTCTTTAGGAATGCAATAATATGACAAGTATACAACAAAACAAAGATGAAAAATACCCTATAAAATGAACTATCAAAATGTCACCATGGCATACATCAGCTGTTACACTGTCTACATCTGATGACATTTTGTAAAACCTACCTCAGACTAACCTTTTCAACTGGAAATACTGAGACACAAAAATGCAGGTGGCAAATTAGACAGCAAAAGAAATGTTCAGAAGAATGGTATATTAATTTTTTTTATGGTCTAAGGAACCCTATTTTTAAGGGACAGACAGCATTTTTTATTTTCATAACTACAGCTCTAAAATTTGCATACAGCCTTTTTAAACCAAAATTTGCATCATTAAAAATGACTGCTTTCATATGTAAAATATCCGAAACTTAAGCAATTTTAAAGTACTGTTATTATAATGATCAGCTATTTATCTAAAGTGACTAAGCAATCTCTCTTCATTTCCTGTTTATTCTAGTTTTTTTTTTCCCTCAACTAGTACTTTTGACTCAGCAGGTTAAGCGTGATTAAACTATTAATGAAATATATTTTGTGCACTATTTTTACACAATACCCCTTGGATTTAAGTTTGTTGTCACTGCAGACCTAAATTTAAATTATTTAAATATTTGTAATCTCTCCTGTTAAAAATAGCATGTTAGATTAGCATGTTGGAATAAATCATGTGATTCTCCTTTTAATAATTTGAAAGTCTTCTTATACTTTTATCCATAAAATATTTGAAGAGTAGGTAAATTCTGCTCTCTAATGCCAAAAATATACTATAGGAGTTTGAATGGAATGTACAATTTGATGACTTTTAAAATCAATGATTTAAATGTCACCTGGCACACTTCAAAATTACTTTTTCCTGTCCTTTAAAGAACAGAACTGGACTTGAAGTTCAACACTTTGTACACTTCCACTATGTCCTACTGGAAAACTGAATTTTCTGATTGCTAATTTAAGTGTAAATTTATACCATAGTATTTCATAGTAATTACGCTTCAGGCATTCTAAAAGGCATTTGGCTTTCTTGACACATGATGTTACAACAGTAGTTTTTCCATTACAGTGTAGATTTTCTCTAACAGACAATCAGGGGTGACAATGAAACACTGTGATAATTAAACAAGAGTGGCAAAATAGTGAAAGCACGCTGAGTTAAGAACCCTATTTAGCATCACATTTAATTCAGTAATTCAAGTGAATATCGCTGATAGGATTACATGAAGAACTTATTAAGTATGAAGAAAAGTACTTCTCAATTACAATACTACTGGCTTACAGGAAGAGCAATTTTTAATATTAGGACAGCTAAAATCAGGACACATCCGTTTATTTATCTTGGTCTTTTATTAAGTAATCTGTTATGGAAGACAGATCTTCCCCGGTAAGAACACTAACATACAGTAGCCCAATCTCCACAGCAATGTTGTACTTAGACCTACTGTGTGTGGATCCCCTATGAAATTTATTAACACAATTTTGCCTCTTCCAACTGTGACTAGTTCTGCTATTAATTGAACAGAAGTTTTCACCTGGGAAAATACCAATCCAGTAAAATCCATAAGGACTAGGCATTCAGTTGTAAGTGCCTGGATTAGCGTGTCTTCATGGCATCTCCTGCATCAGACAGGAACCATTTATTACACTGACCATGAGCTCTCCCTGGAGTTATCTTCTACTCAATGAAATTGCCTGGAATCCATCCAGCAAGCTGTCAAACATGAACATCTGACTGCAGGATTTGGATATAAATCTGTATTATTGTCATTACATTCAAAAGCAAGTATAAAAAACAGCATTTGGAAAAAAAGCTTAAGTATCATACCTGGCTCTTATTGGGAAGTTCTGAGCGATGTCTTTCATTACCTTTAAGGCATCATAAACAGGGGCAGACATAATTCGAGCAGCTGCTTGAAAACTAAGATCTAGGGGGGGGGGGCGGGGGGAGAAAAATTTAAAAAAAAATCACCAGAAATAACACTCTCAATCATTACTGTCTACAATCAGAAAGCTGTTCCATGTACACACTTTCACTATTAAAATATTTTATGTTTCAACCATCAATCCAACAACTATGAAGTAACATTATTAAAACTGAAAAGATAGTCACGTGAAAGTAGGAAATACTAAATTCAGGCTTTTCTACAGAATCTTTCTTGAACATACACATTGTACATGTGTCATGGTTTGACCCGGTGTAAGACAAATTTGATTGATTAAAAACAGGTAAAGGACAGTTCTATGAGCCACTTAGCGTTCATGTGACATCTCTGTGAAAGGAATGTTATAAAAAA
>VZRJ01000727.1:532996-573402 GCA_013397565.1 Ptilonorhynchus violaceus
TTAGGGAACTGTCTTCCATGGGATAGATCCCACTACACTACAGAAAGAACTCTCTTTATCCCATAAAGTGGCAATAAGAACTCTTAATCATAAGATCAGAATCTCATGTTTATGTCCTTTACTTGATCAGTGAGAAGGATTGGAATGTATGGGAGGAGAATGATATTTGTATATTACGCCTTAATTTTTTTTTTCATTTTTTTTTTTAATTCTTTCTATTCTTAGTAGAGTTAGTAAATAAATTATTTAATCAGTTTTCAAGTCTGCAGCCTGTTTTTGCTGTCTCCTCTCCTCTGAAGAACTAAGCGTGGGAATCTGGAGTTTGCCTCCAGGTTAACCCTTGACAACACGTAATTCCTAAATGTAGAGAAACACACTGAAAAACCACATCATTCATCATGAGGTTTTATACCATTATCACAAGGGTATCACACTCAAACCTAGATACAAACCAACTCACAGACACTCATAATTGCAGTAAAGAGCAAGAACTTTCCAGCTCCAGGACTTCACAAGTTTTTCAGATAACAGATATATTTAATGCAGAAGGCTGCATTGAGCATGTGAATTGTACGATTTACAGAAGTAGCAGCAATTTCACAGAAAGAGAAAATGGAGACTCACGAATGAAAGGTCAAACTACTGTCAAAGTTCTCTCTCAGTTCTCCTACGCATCTAGCATAATTTTTAAAGGGATCTCATTTTCAGAACAAAGTAAATTTTCAGATAACAGGACAGTTTAAAATTAATTTATCCATTGAAAAAACAGTGATGGAATTCAGTTAGCCACGTCTGGAGTCTAACTTGAGCTTGACAAATTTTACGTAGGACTAGCAAAAATCCAATTTTGGTACCAATGGGGTAAGGCAGTAATATACTACACGCTTCCATGTACCTTGGATACATCTGCTTAACTAACTCAGGCAATGATGGTTTTTCCTCAATTTTCTAGTTATGACATTTAAGCAAAAACTGGAAGCCTCAGGTTATTCAGTCTGAGGAAAGCTGATGCCACATATAGTAAAAAGTGTTGGGCAGAAAGTCATAGACAATGCTGCCTAGTAAAACTGGGCACCATCTTTTCAAAGGAATTAGGAATTAAAAAAAAAGAAAAGAAGGCTGAATCAAAGTGAATAACACATTCCTAGTTCAGCCTCATAAGGTACACCTTGGCTGAAAAAAAAGGTGAGTAAGAGGTGGAATGTTAACTTCATATTTCTTAATATTTTTAATGAGAAGTATAAAAAGAGATCACTCTTAAAAACAGGTTTCACAACCCTTTCAACAGGCACCTAAGTTGTGATCAGTCGAAGCAACACCCAGTTGCTGCTGTAACTACAGATAGCGACGAAGCTGTGAACTTAGGTCATACACTTAAAACCCTTCATAAACTGCTAATAATTTCCATCTGCTGCTGAACAACCAGGATACAAATAGTCAAATACCACTGAGGCCAACTGACATCTTTTTACCTTCTTGGTTACCTCTGGTGAGGGTTGTTACTTACAGACCTTCCCTTGCAGCACCCTAACACAGCTGAGAGCGCAGCGTAAGGCACCTTGAGGAAAAAGAACTTGCTAATTACTTACCTAAAATATAAAAGCTCTTGAAAGACAACTCTTGAATAGTGTTTAGGTTAATTTATAAATAGAAGTATGCCCTATAGCTGAAGTAGTTTTGCTTAAATTTAGTTAAATTTTGACTTGGAAGATAATTAAAGGAAATCAGAGAGAAGCTGAGCCATTAATTCAGCCACTATAATTAGTCATTAAGAACGAACAAGAGAAAGCACCCTGTCATGTCAGCAGTAAGGGTATCAAAAACACTGCACCAAAAAATTTGGGGGCTGAAGACTGAAGATCCTGAACCACAAGCCACGAGTCTTCCTGACATAAGCAAATAGCATCCCAACTCTTAACTGCTTTCAACACTAAGAACTGGATTGTTGGGAAACAGCACCAGTTTTCTTTTTTATTTATACAGCCATGACACCACAGAAAAGACCATAACTAAATAGAGACCTTGTACTGGCTATTGAAGGTACACGTTAAAGGGATCAAAGTTTCACAGCTGCTTCTGCTTTAACATCAACCAAAAAGTCAAAAGTACCATTTCCTTTTTATTTGTAAAGTATATTTCCCAGCAGAACTTAAAAGCGATGTTTTTCACTTGTTTGTAATTTTGGATAAAGATAAATCTTGCAGTTGAACTTCACTGATAAAAGACTGCAAGTGAACTATGATTAGGACACTGCTAGCAAGCTCCATAACATCAGGGTCCCAAAAAGAAACTGAAGCTCAGATGATTGCTCAATCTCCTTCATTGCACTAGTATAAAGGCAAACTATTTTTGATCAGGTCATCCACTAAAACTCAAGAATGTAAGAAGCAAAATTTAGTTGTGTAAACTTAAGTGTTGTGACATTTTATGAGTGATTTATATTTTAGAGTGATTTACAATTTCATTCAAGCTACAGAATGTCCTGCAGGTCATTAGCACACAAGCTTTAGCAACCAACCAACATACTGGTTTTCCGTTTCTACAGGAAAGCTTTTTAAAGGATATTCTTCCACTTGATATTATATTAAACAAACGTATCAATGTGAACTCCAGTACACTGATAAAAGTTAACATTTATAAATTAAAGAAAACAAACTGTCCGAACATTTATTTCATCCCAACCCAACAGTCATGTCAAAATTATATTTTTTGCCTGACTTCTGAAAAAAAAAATCTGAAACAAATTTTAATATCCAAGATGACACATCAGGCAGAAAAGCAGGCAGTATAACTCTCTATCTTATAAGATTATTTCAATGTTCCTTTAATTTCCAGCATAAAAGATATCAACACATGCCTTTTAAATACTTGATGTAATACAGCCTTTTTATGAAACGATGCCTCTTTTTAAAAGAAGCTTTTATCATAATGTTGATACATTAAAATAACAAAGGAATATTAAACAGAGTATTGTGTTAATTCAGAAAAAATGCAATACATACCCTGTAGCTCCCAAACCTTCAGTGGCTCCATGTTGTTAGTAGTTTCAATAAGATGTTTTTTAAACTCTATCAGATTACTTTTCAGATCAGGATGCATTTGTCTACAATAAAACATTTTATTTCAAAAAAGGCAGAATCAATTACATCCATCAATGTCTGCTTTTATCCACAGTACCGCTCAGAGGTAATACTGTATTCTTGGGATAACAACCAAGAATGAAAATTTTAATTCATTCTTCAACCAAAATCAGGATTTGGGATGAGAAAAAGTGATTTCTGAGGACTAAACCCCAGTTAATTGGAATCATAGAATCATTTAGGTTGGAAAAGACCTTTAAGGTCCTCAGGTCCGACCATTAACCCAGCACTGTCAAGTGCACCACTAAAACATGTCCCTAAGTGATGCATCTACCCAGGGATGGCAACTCAATCACTTCCCCGGGCAGTGTGTCCCCATGCTTGATAATCCTTTCTGGGAGGAAACTCTTACTAAATACAAGTTCAGTTGTTTTGTAGTGATCTGGCTCAAAACCTGCCACATGAACTTTGATGAAATACATGAACTCAAAGATTAGACAGCATTAACACACAATACAGGTAACTGTAGAGTTAGTTTACTATGGGATAACATATACGTAACTGTATATTAACTGCATTATATATAGACTGTAACTGAACATACTCTTTGAGGCATTACCTATAAAAGATATAGGCAAAACAATGTTGAGAACATGTTCTACAAATTAGCGCCACTGACAAAATCAAGCTACTGATCACACAAATCACTAGTCAGACCCGAAGATACGGTACACAAAAGCTTAGCTATTTGTTTTGAAAACATAATAGGTAGGTAAAGAAGTTTTGAGGGCAAACACTTCAGCCCATTACAAGATACCCACGAACAAAGAAAATCTCCACTGGATTTCTAGATGTTTTTTGTCTTCTGCTTACATTCGTAACTATTTCACAGCTGAGGAAAGTATAACTTTTGACACGGCTGTAACAGAGGGACAATTTACAGACTACTGAAATATCTATTTCACCCCCTGTATGAAAAGAAGAGGGAAAAAAACAAACGACTCTAGAAACAATGTCCAAAAGTCTGAATAATTATCTGACAGCTTCACAAATCAGTCACAGTGTAATATCAAGAGATTAAGTATAGCTAAACCTAGCAGAATCCAAGAAGCAAAAAAGCTCAGATAAAGATATGATATAAGCATTTGGTATTACCTGCTGTGCAAAGTTTCAAACACATAGGTGAAACAACAGGGAAGCCTCAAAATCTGAGTGCACTTCTATGTCAACATGTTTACTTTGAATAAGGCAGGAAGGGGATGGGATCTCAAGAATTTAGGCACAATTAGCAGCTCTGAACTCTGAGACTTAGAGCTTGGTGACAATGTCTACAAAAAAATTTACCTTTTGTTTTAAATAATAAGAGAGAGAATGACACTAGAGAAGACCTGCAGTCTTGAGGCTTTTTGCTGAAGAAAAAAACAATTTATGGTTCATTGCATGGATCTGTTAGAGGATAAGGGAGGCACTTTGGATGACTGCAACCACAAAATGAATCCACCGAGGACTGAAAGGAGCCCTCAATAGGGTAAAATTCAATTTCATCTAACAGATTGCAACTTGGATGTAAGAGTTCCTGCTGGAAGAGAACACAAATTCACAAACTCCAAAATGAGAAGGTATCTATAATAGACCATCTTCCTAGAAATATCACTCCCTAACTCTACGAAATCAATTACTATCCTTCTTAAAAACACCTTATGGAGATACAGCACATGGATTTGGATTTGTTATGCTACTACTTGCATTTGGAAAACCAACATTTTTATTCTAATTATCTTACAAATATGAAAACACTGTGTTCTAAGTTTTCGTGACTGTTATCAAGAATTTTTTTACTTTAAAAAGTTTACTGTATACATCCTAAGAAAATCAGAAAACTAAAAGCAATAAATTGAAATTAACAGAATAAACAACCGTTGCAACTTTACATTCACAAGACATACGCAAAAAAGCCAATCAGAATTTTCACCGAATAAAGTAATTTCCAATATAAATCTCACTTCTTCTATTAAAAAAAATTGGTTCAGGTTCCAGAAACAAATGCAGAAGTTTAATCATAACTTGTACCAACTCACTTTAATTTGCCAAAGAGAAATCCTTGGACATCACTTTCTTCCTCCTCTTCTTCATCTTCCTCTTCTTTTGTGTCATTTGCTCCTGAACACATAGCACATGTAGACAATATAAGCCAAGAAAGTTATTGCTGTATTATGTTCTTATGAATTATCAAACAGTTAACAGAAACATACAATCAGAAAGTTGTCATTCTCAGATGACAATTAGATTTATACTACACATTTTGGCATCAGAATTAATTACTTTACAGAACTTTGCAACATTAAAATTAATTTTTCAATATAATTCATTTAGTGGTAACATTTTTTACAGAAATTAAATAGATGTGGTTAAACAGTTCACTTCCTAAAATAGCCATTTCTCAGTTTGATTAAGTGATAAGGTATAACTCTCATCACTCAACTACTGCCAAATTTACACTTGAAAAGCCTGATGCTTTTAAAGCACTTGAATCTCCAACTGGCATTTGATGTAAATCAGAGATCAGTTTCTTTCCATTTAAAAAAAACTAAACTATTTTTTGACTTGACTCAAGGTTATTGAACCTTAGTCTTACCAAAGAGAGTTAACTTTTGTCATATCCTGTAAATGTCCAGGCAAAGTAATTTCTCTGTGTCACCATGCTATAGCTACCACTTTCTTTGGTAAATCTCATTTCAACATGTAACAGGCACCGGTCCAAATTCTATGATACATCACATCTTTCCTACAGAAAGTGAAAGTATTTCCACAAAAATTAAGAAAAAAACAGCCCTCACCCCTGAAACACTAATGTGCAGATACTGTAGTCATTAGCATATGAGAGATGCCAACAAAGTAATTGAAGAATAAAGGTTAAACAATCTTAAACTCACTGAAAGCAGGAAGACTGGCTTATGTTTTGAAGAGCCACAACAAACAACAATTAGAGTCTAAAGAATGAACTGTATCCTGAGCACAGATCTTTACAAATGTTCTCATGTATTTTGATTTCTTAGTTCCTAATACCCGAGATTTCCTTCTGTAGAAAGAAATTAAGTATAACCTTCTAAACATTATGAAGATTGTATAAACCAAAGATTCTAACACATTTCAATAGCCTCTCCAACAAGATATCAAATCAACTAAAAAAACCACATACCTTTAACCTGCATGTCATCTACTGCTTTATATTCTGTACTCTTTATGGCAAGTTCCACACCATATCCAGATAAATACATTTTCCTGGAATTTGGTTTCTGCTCAACGATATTATTTTAACAGAAGAAAAAAGTACAACTTAAAAAATGTATTTAGAGAAGATTAACAATATCTAATACTGTAACTTTGAAATGTTATGACGCTCAGTACTTAAATTCATCTTTCAACTCAAAGTAGAAGGCATATCGACAGTCCACTGAGAAGGCACATAACGGAATGTGACGATCTCCTTTATCTCCTGCAGATCTCAGAAAGGCTGTGTCCCTTCACATAATACTATAAGAGAAACTAGAACAGGCAGAGCTCATAGCACCCTATACAATTACTGATGCCTCACAATTCATGTTTTAAACTGTTATTAATCTCTTTGCAATGTTGCCAGGCTTCCAGGATGTTAAGAGGAAATTCTCTATTTTTGCATCAGACTTATTCTTTAAAAAAGTTTTGACAAAACAGTTCATCACTTTCTGCAAGGAGTATTAAGCAAATGTATTACAGTATCACTGCTAAAAACAGGTTGCTAGTTGTTAAAAACAAACAAGAAGTACTTCCAACTTTGGAATGGAAGTTTGACACTCAATAGTGTAATTGCACAGAGCATACTTATTCCTGAATAGATGCCCTAATTTGCCCCAAATGTATGAAAATGCAACTTGCACATGAACAGCAGCAATTTCTTGAAAGCCTTTCAGCATCAGCTTGCAATTTCTAAGAATCATTCTGTACTGAGAATCCTCCAGGCAACAAGTGAAAATCCATCAGGGCTGGGGTGTTTCTCTGTCCATCCTCTAAGCAAATCTCAAGGCAGAGGGAGCAGAGAGCACTCTATAAGTAGTCTCAGTGACACTGGTAAAAAAAAGACAGCAGAAAGACCATACCTCTTTTGTTATCAATGCTCCCTCTTCTGGCATTTAATGTAAAAAAGGAGGGAGAATCCATCTCAGTGGGAACCAAAAAACAAAAATGGAGGTTGTGAGGAAGGAAGAAAAGGGAAGAGAGGCCTGAAGATAAAAAGTGCAGGCAAGAAGACAACACGCATTTGGGGGGACCATGATGCATAAGCCAGGCAGAGCAATGAGACATTTAATATGAAAGTAGGCATTTAATTGAAATAAAAGAGCATAAAAGAACATAAAGTTCAATAAAAACTATATCTCAAACAACTTAGAATTCAAGATTGGTTTCCTCAAATTCTCTATTTCATTAGTGTGAGCAAACAACTCAAAGTCATCTGCAAACTACGTATCTCACCTCCTTGAAATGCCTGGTCTAAATAAATCACAGCACCCTCTCACTCCATCAGATTATTTTCATATTAGTCGCACTATTTAAGAGCCGTACTTTGAATATAAATCACAAAAGCCTTCCAATAACCAAAACTGGGGACAATACAGTTCCATGTACTGGTATTTTTCTTGGTTTTTTTTCAGGGAGAAGAGTAAGTTAAGAAAAGAATTCAGAAACATTATGTTTCAAATACTGACACTGTTGAACACAACCACCAAAAAACTGGTCAACTATGGTGACCGTGATAGCCCACTCTGCTGTACTTCAATGAACTTATGAGATTGTATTAAGAACATGTAAAAATATAAGTGTAATTGATAATTTTTCAATTTGATTCTCTATTCTATTTTCCATTTTTCTAATTCTTGTTACTAATATGTTCAGTCTGCTGCATCAAGATTCATCCAAGTTTTTGTACAGTGTACAACATCCAGACATAACCAAAAAAGAGGTTTTTCAAGATCAGTGATGCAATCAGTGCTTGCATGCAGGTTTAGGTAATACTATCATGTTTTCCCAGCTTCGAAGTTTGTATTAGGTGAATTTCTTTATCTAGAAAGTTTTAAAATCAGAAAATATATTGCACATGATTTAGGCTAATGCAATAATAAATGTAGAAAATGTGTTTTGTCAAAAAGCAAGCAAATCAAAGACACGATGTTGACCTGAATTGCATACCTGAACATAGTGCCGGAGAACATAAACAATTTCCTCCTTTTGTGCCTTCTCAGATAAAATCTTGTGGAATTTGACAAAGTCTTTCGTACCCATTTCTGCATATAGAATAACCACTGGGCCATCCTCTTTGAGAGCTGGGAATTTATGGTCTCCCTTAAAAAGATATGGCCTGGGTCTGGTTTTAAAACAAATAATTCTGTTATTATAAAGTCAGAAAATTAATTAAAACAGTGGCAGTTTTTCTACTTCATAATTGAAAAAACTAGTAAAGGTTTATATGCTAAAAGCATACAAGCCATGTTAAAATCATCACGAAATAATCACGATTGCTCACAAAGAAACCCAGAATACCAAATTCACAAATTAAAGTATAAGGAACTGAAAAATCAGCATCAACTACAAATAACTGTAATATATTTTATCAAATCACAATGCAAAGCAAATGAATAGCATAGCACTTGGAGATTTTGCGCATCAGTAACAGCGTGAGGCTTTAAATTTGAATGATACATCTGTTAGAGAGGTACCGAGCAATCAGTGAGTAACAGAATAGCAGAGAGAGATTCTGTGAAGTTTGAGAAAGCTGCTAACACACCTGGAAACTATCTGGGGCATTACTACTTTAACACCATCAAGCTCTGTTAATTTAGCTAATTTTGCAAATTTTGACTGCCTACCTACCCTCCTCATTGAAAACCATGACTAGAAAAGTTACGCTGCAATGATTTCTTAGATGACTAAAACTGTCTTTTGAATAAAACCTTAGAAAGATGGAGAAGGAACAGAGGATATGATGATATGATTGAGTAATACACTCAAGGTACTAATTATTGATGAGCACACTTTTTCAAAGTTGCTTTTGCACAGCCACATTCAAAAGACCAGTAAACTCACCCCAAATATCCCCAAAACAAGTTAGGAAATTCTAATCCAACACGCAGGACAGAAATGTGTGTAGTAGACACTCACTGAAGAGTCATTCTGGAAAGGTGTGAGCAGAACTCCACATGCCACAGTTTCTGTGATGCAAAGCTTAGGAATATCTTCAGTGTAAAAAATTGCAGAATAATTTACACTGCAAAGGAACTTTGGAGGTAATCTGATGCAAACCCTCACTCCAAGCAGGGGCAATTTGTATGAGGTAACTCAGGGTTTTAACATCAATGTCCTACATAAGCTTGGCAGGTATGCAATCAAGGACCTCATTTGTAAGGCAGAATTAAAAGGAGGGGCCCAGTTTGAGAATTAACTTATGAGTGTGTAGCCAGGTGTCACAAAAATATCAGGCAAGCTTTCCCACTGCTATCACAGGACAAGGCAGACCAAATAGGTGTCATCTGGGAGTCTGAAACAACTCTTGAATGAGTAAGCTCTGTTGAAGAACTGATCCAGATTTGCCTCAACGAAAGCATACGTGTGGGACATGACTTGCGCAACTTCCTTTTCATAGCCAGAAAGACAAGAGTGGCTACAGTTACCTATAGAGTGGAAAACCTAAATCAAGGGAGCTTCTCTTTTCCTAACTAACCCTAACCACCTTAACTCAGGTGGTTCCTGAGTGCTGCTAGGACTTCAACAGTGACAGTCTCAAAGGAAGAATTTCATATCACAATGAATGTGCTTCACTAAAAAATTAAGCACTGCAGTGAAATAACACTGCACAGAGCTCCTCTAATGACCTTGGGTTGGAGAATTAAAGTGTTCAGCCCTTGTAAATCCAAGATAAGCCTCTGCTCTCTGTTTCTCTTCAACACTGAATGGTAGTGACAAGGAATTGATTCTCCTGCTCTTAGAGCTGAGAGCTAATTAATTTCTTGCCATAAGAGATGCTCATAAGAAGGCTGCCTGAAAGGCAAGGAAGAACAGCTGGGCAGACAAAAAAAAGATAAAAAAATTACACAGATGTGGAGTTCAGCATTTGCTATTGAGTTACTAGGGTAGTACAGACAACTTTCTGCTTGCCTAGATAGTTGCCAGAATAGGATGCAGAAGCAATGTGATAGAAGAGAGCAGACACATGTACTGACAAATGTAAGGCACAGATGGTTTTGAGCAAAATGTGACTCCAATTAATGCTTCTGCTCTTCACAGCAACAGCCCCAGAAATCTTAGTAAGATAAGCAATCCCAACCATTTAACCAAATGTTCTTTGACATATCCAGAGCCCTTGAGGAGCCCATTGCACCTCCACACAAAATACTCCCAATTAGAGCCATGCAGTCCATTGCAACACGACTGAAAGTGCAACAGGCAAAATCACAGTAGCTGCTGCATAGAGGTCTGGATGAAGCAAAACCTTGACATGCAGAATATTTGGGCTCTCCTTAGTCCAAAGAGCCTGAGACTTCCTGAATCTCAGGTTGAGATGATGAATCCTCACAAAAGAATGCTGCAGCCTCTTCTTTCTCTTCCACTGAGATTTGAAGCTATGAATCCCTAAAATTAGAACATTTCTAGTGTCCTCATCCAAATATGGTGAGTAACTGAAAACACAGTTTACATTGGCCTGGCTTAATTCGAAGAGTCATGACAGGCAGAAGACAGAAAATAGAACACAAAGGAAAACAGTTTGAAACAAAAATGAATCAATAAACCAAAAAGATCTCTTTTATGAAGAGGCAGAAAAAGAACGACTGGTTTAGAGCAACCAACTGCAAGATGGCACACTGTCCCATATATCATTTGTTCTTCGTGTAGAAAAGAATGAACAGAAGCACAGCCCTATCTTTATCACCTTGGCTAAGTATCACCACCATAAATGAAAACCATCTGCTACCCAGAGTACAAACGGAACTAACAGTGGAAACAATTACCTGAACATGTGAAGTTTGAGAATCTTTTTCTCAAAGTCTAGCTCCAGGTACTCTAAATACTTGAGTGACAAAAGTGCTTTGTGGGGAGGGGGAGAAGGAGGTAAAATGTATCAAGATTTTGTCCCAGAGTCTGCAGCTCTGAAGGTTGTGATGTGACTGGTGCATGCAAAGCTATTCAAAATAGAAGACCAATAAATAGAAGTTCTTAATGATCTCTAGAAGTCTAACTCTCTCAAATCTGAATAATTCAGTATTCTGTTGTTCAGTATTGTGATTTTCCAGAATCTTGTAAATTTGAGAATAGTATCTCCAGAAAGGAGAATGTGCTAAATCCAGTTAACTGCTTTAAAAGATGACTATGTTCAGACACTACAATAAAATGTTAAGGTCTCATGATGCCTTAATATATGGTCACAAGAATTCATCAACATTTTTAATTGTTTGCACTATGTTTTTGCTTTTATCTAAGAAAATAAGAGACATTTGTTAGCAGAACATAATAGTTAAAAATAGGACATTGTAAACTAGACAGTGAGTTGTTTTTACAAAAATCTTGGCTATTCAATAAGTAAAAGAGAATGATTTAGTAGGTTGTAGTTGTATCAATGGACTTAGAATACACCATAAATCACACACGTAGAACATAAAATAGTTTTTGGAAGCAACCAACCCTAAGTAGACAAATTTAAAGGTTTTCAGGGTTTTTCCCCACAATTTATATTTGACAGAAAGCAAAATCTAAAAAATATACCCTACTAAATCATCTTTCAGCTCTGCATATCTCCATGAAGTGGCTGAAGGTATGGACACTAATGTATATTATGGTGACCAAAGCAGGGAAAAAAAAATCCCAAGGAAAAAAGATGTTACATGCAGGTCTTGAAAAAAACCAAATTGATACCTTTTTTTTAAACAGAGATTAAACATTATGCTTTCATTATTTTGTTACTGTTATTTTGATAGGTTCTACATACTTTACTTCAGAGATCAAATTAATCTTGGACTGATGCTGGCTCCCACAAGACAAAGCCTGCAGAAAGGCTTGATAGGTGCAAAGTCTAGCACAAGGTGAGGAAAGATTATGCCAGCTGAGGTAGACTCCTCTTCCACTCCTGTGCCAAACCCTTGCAATTCAGAAAACTTCAAGTGAAGCAACACTGACTACAGAGAAAGGTTAGCAGAGTACCGTGTCAGATGTATGAAATTTTAAGTGTGTATAGAAAGTACGCTGTAACTTAAACTTGACTATCCCATGTGAAAAAAAAAGGGAAAAAATACAAAATTATCCATGTGATTAGAGGACCGAAGTTCTAGGATTTTATTTTAAAACCTACTTCGATTCATAACTGATGAACTTTCATAATATTAAGTGTTTAAAATATTTCAAACCCCAAAGTAACTGTTTTAAAATAACATACACTTTAAATGTGTATGCCTTTAAATATCCCGTAAACTGGGATTTATGGGGTTGGCATTATCAAGCAAGCAGAACATAAAATTTCAAAGTACTACAACTTTACATGCAATACTACACTTTCCCCTTTAGTAATCTATTTTTCCTATTAAACCAGATCGTTACATTTACCTCTTAGTAGCCTTCTTCAGCAGCTTTTTTATTTCATTAGTCTTACAGGTGTGTTTCTCGTGGATAACCACAAATGCACTGCAGCCTTCTGGTGGAGGTTCATCAGCTGCAATCTAATATTTCAACAATTATACTCAACCAGAATGCTTTGATTGCACTTCAACTTAAACTCACATCCCTTTGATTAAAATAACTCAACAGCTGCCATTAAGTTGTGTTTCTAATTAAGCCCATTCAAAACTGGGTACATGCGGGGGAAAAAAGAGAAAAATATTAGAAGATTAAGACCCTATAACCTTTGTGAGATGTAGTCTATGAAATGCAGTCACACTCCAGAAAATGAAAGTCCATTTATGTTCTGTGAAGACAGAACAGAGAAATCTCCTCCACAAGCTGAAATCACAGCCTGTACTCTGAGACATTTTTAATTTTAGCTGCTACCAGCAACCATGTTAACATACGAAGATTAGACTTCTAAACCAATAAATCCCAAACAAATAATATCAATTTTTGATTCTTTCCCTTTCCTGTGTCGATGGAGAGATTCAGAGTTCCCAGGCAGGTGCAAAGGAGAGTGAGCTTTATTACAAAAACCAAGCCTTTTTAAGCAGTTAGTCATTATCAGAATACATACCATTGAAACACAACAAACAATAATTCAAGCAGTCACCATAAGCCACGAGGTGATTATGCGAAAGTTATGTAACTTGTTTTCTCTACTTCTAAGTTAGCTGAGCTTGCTCCCAGAGGCCTTTTTACTTAGTCAAAGTAACAGAAGTGAACCATGATTTTACAAGGGTAACAAGGCCTTCATTTTGCAAGGTTTTACCTATCTGCAACACTTTCCCATCCCCTGCCTTTTTTTTTAAACTCTATTCAGCTATTTCCATATAAAATGGGAATTATATGATTGCATGACAGCGACTCTGGATTCACCAGCTGAAAGGTAAAAATTAAAAGACACGAGTCTGAGATTATGATATATATCCAGAGAACACCTACAAAAGTCCCTAACTTTATTACAGCTTATTACCTTTCAGAAACATGGATTTCTCACTGTATCATTGTTAAAAGGAGGAGGAGCAGTTTTAGGCTTAGAGGCACAGTGAATTTATGTCCTCTCATTTTTTCATTAATAAAGCAGGTTATTCTATTTCTCAACTTTTCAAATACTAAAATAATGAGAGAAATGAGAACTCCACTAAACAAATATAAATTACTTGAAGCTACAGGAAATGTCCTACTCTGGGAATGTCTGTATTCCCTTAGGATTACTTAAAGCCATATAAAAAATCCCCACAACCTGAGTTTTAAAAAATGAACAATTGCAATAAAATTCTACCCTGAAAGTAATGCTATGCATATGATTGAATATGAATATTTGTTCCTGTCAATATAACCAGCTTATAAAGCATCACCTCTCTCATGTTTGATTCCAAATCATATTGGCATATATTTTACTGAACTGTAACAATAAACATTCTTTACTCTGTAGCCAAAATATCACATTTACTCATGTACCAAATATATCAGGTAATACTGTTACCTGCTGAAACATCTGAACAGTTGGAGAATAAGCCCGTATGGAAAGTGCAAACTTCAATAGATTGATTTGCAAATTGGATAAAAATTGTCCTGCTTTCTTCAAGATTAAATTGTAATAGGAGTGCTCCGAATCTGTTGAAGAGAGAAAAAACAAAAAAAAAAGACAAAATTTTACTATTTAGCCCTAAAGGATACGGCATTTCTACCTGCACTACATATTGCAAACATTAATGTCAGTGCTGCTTGGCAGTTCAAAAGTCCTCGATGTTGTCCACTAATAATTGTTTACTTTACTACCAGTCCAGAGGCCTAATATAACATAAATACAACAAGAGAGTTCAATAGCACTAGTTAATATCTAAATTATTTTCAGCAATATAAAAATACACTCAACAATAATGTCTCTCTAAAGACCTATATGGAGAGTCCTGAATAAAGCATAATTTTACAAATAATTTCCTCACATTTAGCCTTGAAACACTCCAACCATGCAACTTACATAAATAAAAAATTTCTAAGGGTGTCATTCTTTGGGCTACTCTCACATGTTCTATTTCTTCCTTAAAAATACATGATAAACGAGTATGAGAATGGATGCAACATGCGAAATAGCTTCTCCCCTTCCTGCATATCTTGTATTTTCAAGGCCAAAATTAGGACTCCACGTAAGAAGGTAGGTGGATGGTGTCTGGGAATGACAGAAGTGATAATACAGAACATTGGTTGGAAATAATTAACCTTCATTTTTCACTCTAGAAACTCTAGAAATATTCCATTTTCATAACTAAGCAGCTCCTATCCTCTCATTTGCCTCTTTACAATCCTGTCAGGGTTGTAAAAAAACCGCTTCTTTTGCTCTTAAAGCCTCCAATATCTCCCTTCTGCCCTGTCCTCCTGAAAACTCACTGTTTAGAGAGGCTGACTTTGCTGTAATTCACTAGGGAAAAAAAATCTAATATTAAAAAAGTGCATAATTCGCATTTCAAAAAAGCAGCTTCCCATAAATTCTATATGATGTCCTGGTTTCAGCAGGGATAGAGTTAATTTTCTTCCTACTAGCTGGTACAGTGCTGTGTTTTGGATTCCATATGAGAATAATGCTGATAACAGACTGATGTTTTAATTGTGGCTAGATAGTACTTATCCTGCATCAAGGACTTTTCAGTTTCCCATGTTCTGCCAGGGAGAAGGTGCACAACAAATCGTGAGTGAGCATGGCCAGGAGAAGCTGACCCTAACTGGCCAAAGGGCTGTTCCATATCATACAATGTCACACTCAGTATATAAACTGAGGGAGTTGGCCAGGACTTGTTGATACTTGCTTGGGGTCAGGCTGGAAATCAGTCAGTGGGTGGTGAGCAACTGTATTGTGCGCCACTTGAGAGAAGTTTTATTCCTCTCTCTCTTTTCGCTCTTATTATTATTATATTTCATTTTATTTCAATTATTAAACCATTCTTATCTCAACCCACACGGTTTACCTTTTGTTAATGTTCTTCCTCATCACACAGGAGAAGACTGAGAGACTGGACATGTGCTACTTAGTTGCCAGCTGGGGTTAATCCATGACGTGTGATGGTTACTGTCTTACATTACACTCCATGGATGAAAAACCCATCTATGTTTTCTACACATACAGCCCTTCTATAGCCCTGGCAGAACTCAAATGGCAACAAAGCTGGTGAAAGCTCTAGAGCACATGTCCTGTTAGGAGCAGCTGAGGGAGCTGGGGTTGTTTAGCCTGGAGAAAAGGAGGCTCAGGGGAGACTATGGCTCTCTACAACTACCTGAAAAAGAGGGCATAGCAAGGTGGGGGTTGGCCTCATCTCCCTGGCAACTACTGACAAGACAAGAAGAAATGGCCTCAAGCTGCACCAGGGGAGGTTCAGGTCAGACATCAGGAAGAATTCTTTCACTGAAAGGGTGGTTAAGCATTGGAATGGGCTGCCCAGGGAGGTGGTGCAGTCACCATCCCTGGAGGTCTTCAGGAAGTGACTGGACATGGCACTTGCTGCTATGGTTTAATTGGCAGAGTGGTGATTGGTCAAAGGTTGGACTCAACCTTGGAGGTCTTTTCCAACCTATGATTGTAAATGAGATAAATTTGGCTTCACACATTCAAAGCAGTGAATGCAAAAATTTCGAAGTGGCAAATCCTTCCAGATTGAAGCTTTTTAAAATAACCATATTTTCAAATTTTCTTCAAATTATCTCCAGAAAAATAAAAATTAAATCTGAAATTTCTGCCTCTCCACTCAGTCCCAAACAACATCCTGTTGAAGACAATGAAGAGCCACTAAATACACAATTCTAAAGATACCACCTCAATAAAATATTTTTATCTAAGTCCTTAAATTCTTTGGCTTACAAATTCCATCTGTGCTTTCACTACTGTATTTAAAACAGCTGGCTTTTTTTTCGGAAGATGATTATGATGAAGATGATTTTAATAAGTAATAAAAAAAAGATAAAAAACTATCTACCTTCAAAAATTATCGTATAACATTGACAAGGATATATTTATCAAATCATGCATCCACTCCTACTACTTCAACTTCTATTAACACTGCTGGCTTCACTCAGAATACAAGTGTACTTTAAACTTCACCAAGATACATGAATCCACACCAAATGCTATACGATCCACTGTAGCGGTGGCTGGCCCTGCAGCAGGGGATGCTGCGGGTGTTTGGGCCAGCCACAGGAGTGACCGAGCAGCCTATTACTCCTTGCTCCCTTATAGGTTCTGTTCTAGATCGTTCTCCCTTACTCGGCATCCCATTTATCCCTGTCCCCTACTCCTCCCCTCGCTTGCCCTTATTGGTTGAAGTTGTATTACCCCACCTTCTCTCCGCCCCCCGACCCTCAACCCATAGGTCCCTGTTGTTCTTTCTGCCCCCACTGCCCCTGTTATTTAACCCTGAACCCTTCATTGTTCTGGGTTCTCCTTCCCTGGACTATACATGGAATAAACCTATTTTGTGGAACACATAAGGAGAACCCCTCCAACTCTTTGCTTTCGGCTAAGTATGCCTGCGTGTGTGTGTGTGTGCACCACCGACTGTGTCAGGGCACCGCCGGACACGCGCGATGCTTTCGGAAAGGCTGCAGGACCCCAGAATCCATTTACAGATGGATTACAGATTTACAACAATCCACCTAATGCAAAACCATTTTTTAGACTTTATTACATACACAGAATCACACTCACAAAATCACACAGAATATTCCAAGTTGGAAGGAACCCACAAGGATCATCAAGTTCAACACTATAATGGGCTTAAGTGGACTCTTAAGGTCTGTACAGGGACTGAAGCCGCGGCCTTGGTGATATTAGCACCATGCTCTAACCAACTGAGCTAATTTCAGTTAACCAGAACTATGGTTTCAGCTTCACAAATTATTTTCCCATAGTACTGAATCCTTGAGATTTGTTAACTACTTGCCCTCCAAGCTCATTTTAACATTGTACTCTATGCCAAAGAGTAGAAGTCATAATAAATTTCTTAGGATGTTACAGAAAATCATGAAGAACTCGATTTTTCTGGTTATAAAATCCTGCATGACAGCATATTACCACTAAATCATTAACAAAGTGGATTTAAAAGTAAATAAAAGAGACCACATCAATACGATACAGCTCCAGACTTCAGACGTCTCAATGCACACGTATGAGTTTTGTATCTGTGAACTTTCATTCTAGCCATGAGAAATAAGAGCCTAGCAGCCAACAAAACCTGAAAAGCTATTTAGCTCACTCTAAAGATGCCTTAATTTGTTATTGGAATAGCTCTCAGCTCCTGTAGACAAATTGATGAGATTGACTACAGCAAGAACTGAACAGCTAGCTAAGCAGACTCACATTTAAATGTCGACATTTACTATCCACAATCTACAGCAGTATCTTTTATCACAGGCAAGTTAAAAATAATTAAAAGAGACAACCAGGGCAGTCACAAAAGAAATGTTTATATCGCAGCTCCTCAGACCTCATGCAGACACAGCACAAAATTAATCTGAATATACGCTGGTGACCCACAAGAGATTTCAAAGTACTGAGGCACAGGAGGTAGGGAGAGTAAACATAAGGGACATAATTAATCAGAAGAACAGAGTATGCTGGAATCATTATTTTGAGGGATGGAAGTATAGGGATTGTTCCAACCACACAGATGTATATATCTGGATGTACAGATCAGCTAGAGAATTAGAGATCCCAGGTAACGGCAGCTCAGGCAATCACTGGCCAGTCAAATACCTATGCCATTCAAGCAAGATGCCAGTAGAGAGGGAATACTTTATTTTATTGCATTAGTATAGAGATGTCATGCTTGTGAAACTGATTCCTCTTGAAACTCTAGGGTTTATATACACATAAAAAATACTTATGTAATTTAGTTATGAATAATGTGTAGTCTTCTAGATTACAACAAATAATTTGCACGATTGTTGTTTATATGAAATATACTGCTACATTTTTTTCAGAGAAAATTGTTTCCATAGAGAAAATATGTTCATGTGTTGGTTCTGTTTTGGTTTTTAATATGTATTTATGAGGCTGCTGAAAATTCAATATATAAACTGAAGCACTTGGGAAGACAGTAAACACTCAAGTGATAATTAGTCGGCTGGGAACTGGCTACTTACCTTCACTCAGTGATCATAAATTAACCTTTAGAGATACAAAAGCAGCAGCAAGTTTAAAATGCCATCTTCAGTATTTTGTAAGTGCTGGTTTTGGTATGAACTTTTTGCAGCTTTGATTTCTTTGTAACATACCTGCAGCTCAAAATAGCATCATCTGCATTTCCAAGTGTTTTACAAACCTAGCAGAAAATATGTTGCGCATTAAGTAGACATAAACAATGTTGCCCATGCTACCTGAAGACCTCACCCTAATTTAATACAGTGTATGTTAGTACACTAACTTTTTGATGTTTTCCACATGGTATAATCAAAATGCTGCCCAAGTTGATTTGAATTCATATTAAAAAAAAAAAAGTTAAAACCACCAAATACATCACTAGACTAAATGTTTTACCTAATTTCATGTCCATAACTCCTACCAAATCCATTACATTGCTACAAATATCATAGCTAAACAGACCCAATAGACCTAATTTGTTAAGGCTGAATATTTTAAATGAGCAAATTAAGAGATGTTGATTTGATTATTCTAAATTTAAAACAACAAGTTCTGAGAACCAATTAAAAAAAAAACAACCAAAACAGATTGAAAATCATCCAAGGGAGGATTTGGAAGAAAAAAAGCAAGCTACCATATTTGATTTTTTAGTTGTCTTCTAGCTTTAATACTTTACAACTCTTCTGAAACATTCAACAGTACATTGGGATACAAATCTATCATCCAATTCTATAAACCCAGATTTTCAGCTTCAAATGTAGTAGTTCTTTACCTTCTGTGAAAACATTTCTATTTAAAAAACCAACACACTTATTTCCTGCTTCTTCATCCTGTCTAGTCTTGGTATCACCCAGAGAAGAACTGAAAAGTTAATCACCCCAACCAATCCTTTTTAAGGCAGATCCTTTAATTTACTCAAGTAGTTGTTGCTACATCAGCTTTAATGCATCATGAACATCCCTCTATGTCAAAGTGTGTTGACATGCAACAGGCAAGACAGAACCCATTCCACACCATATAGAGAACCAACTTTTCCTCAGAGGTAATTACACACCTCTCAGTCAACTGTGCCACTCCAGTATTGCAGTACCAGATTCTTCATTTAAGTCAACCGTTTTATTGTAAACATCTAATGCAGACTTCCTGTTCACAAAGAGCACTTGCTTGTTTAGATAAGACTACCCCAACTATGACGCGACTTTTAGGAAAGTCACTTGGTGTCAGAATGTCAAATTTTTCTGCATTATTGTCATAGGTGTGTGTTGGCCATAATGATAAATAAAGACATCAATTGCTCAATATGCTTAATTAAAGTATTATTTTACTACAGTCTCAAGGTTCCCTACTACCACTATCCAACAGTTCATTGGCATGGTAGGTCATAGAGATCATCCTACTGTTATTTATTCATTCTCAATCACAGCATTTATCCAGGTGAAGTAGGTATTTAACTAACAGCTAATTTCAACAGACATCTACGTCACTAATAATAAATGTCACTAAAGCTTCAAATTCCTTGGAAAGTGTGTCCAAGCAAGCAGAAAAGATACGGCTGATTAAAAAAAAAACCTGCCACATCATCTAATACAGCAGTCTTATCTCAAGGCAATACCAACTGCACCTAAACCACTCATAGGAAAAAAACAAGTGAAAAGTGACTTCTGGAGGTCACCTCATCCAAACTGTTACTGAGAGATCTAATTTCAAGGCTTGATTAGGTTGCTCGAGGTCTCATGCAGTAGAGTTTTGAGTTATCTAAATGAATAGAGATTCTACAGCCTCCTGGAGCAGTCAGTTCCAGCGTAGACACTCAATCCCATGGCAGAAACATTTTCTCTAGTATTTAACCAAAATTTCCATGTTTCAACTTCTGCCCTTTGCTTTTTTTCATACTGCTGTGTACCTTCAGGAAGGGTTTGGTTCCATTTTCTCTACATGTCTCTAATAGGAAGCTGAAGATATGAGGTCTCTCCTTACTCCTCCCTTTCTCAGGTTCACAGTTCTCTTACCATTTCCTCAGAAGTCTGCTACAGCTCCCTAACCATTGCGGAGATCGTCTCCTAGACTTGCACCAGTACTGGACTCTTATCTTTTTTTTATCAGGCAGCTCCAACGCTCCAGATGCAGTCTTACAAGTGCCACATACAGTGGAATAAACACTTTTCTTGACCTGTTGGCTACACTCTTGCTGCTGCAGCCTGGCATGTAGTTGGCCTTCTCAGGCATAAGAATATAACAGAACCCATTGTTTACAAGGATCCCCAGGTCTGTCTCTCAAAAAAACCACTTTCTAGTCAGTCAGTGCCAAGATTATAGTGTTGTTGAGATTATTCCAGCCCATGTGCAGCGAGTCTGTAAAGTGCCTTTGCTGAATTTCCCAATGTTTCTGTTGGCCTGTCTCTCCAGTGTGCCAAGGTCCATCTAATTACAGTCTTACCTTCTAGCTTCTCAACTTCTCCTCCCAGTTTTGTGTCATTCAGGACCTTGTTGAGGGTGTAACACATGCCACTGTTCTGCGTGCTTACAAAGACTTTAAACAGCATTAGACAACAGTACTCGCCTCAACAAATGCTACCAGCAGCTGACCAGGTCACATTCTGCACATACTTTCATTTTCCGTGTCCTCATGCCTTACACAAAATGGCTTTTAGCAGCATTCACCAATAGGGCATACTGTTCTCAGTGATTCTCTCTGGTTTTGTATATACTTCTGACTTTGAGATCATCATCTCACAGTAATTTTCATGGGGTTTTTTTATTTTCTCAGTTTATACAACTAAAATCACAGTTCTTTGTGTATTTTCTGCTTGTACTTTTTCCATTCTAAAGAAATGAAAACACAGGGGGACAGTAAAGTCAAACTTTACATAAAAGCACACCATGGAATCATAAGTAACAAAATTATGTTTTACCACAAGTGTCCCCGTTCCCTTCCTAGTGATCTTTTCAGTCTATTGGCTGCTTTAGGCACTGCTGAGCACTCAAATAACATTGCCACATGCACACCTCAATCTTTTAAAGTTGTCTTCAGTCACTCACAGTTGTTGAAACATGTTGTTTCTCAAGTTTTCCCTCCCATAGTCAGCATTTTTCATGTACCTGCATTTCTCACTGCCATTTTCCGCATGAACTTTCCACAATTTGTTAGCTTTTGGCTATTAATTTAACATTCAATTTCCCTCAAGTCTCTTCCAGTGGTAGTGTTAGGTCCTCACACTCATGCCTGAGTTGTTGTACTATTCTGAATTAAAGAGCAAAATGAAGCAGCCTTACCTTGTTTTGAAGCTTTTTTCACCTTGTTCATTTGTTGACCTACCAAGTAGGTCTAATACTGACCAACCTGGTGTAAAGCCCTGTAGGTTTCCCAGTTTTTCATTGCCATGGACATTTCCAGTAAACTTCTCTCCAAGGTTTCTTCTGGGGTAGTTTTTTATGCTTTTTTGCTGGATTTTATGCTTTGGTCTTGTCTTCGAATTTCTAACAACTTAATATTCTTCTGTATAATCATGCAATGCTTTTTTAATCCTATTTTGTCAGTAACAAACCTTTATTATGAAACACCAGTATTGATGCTTGAAAACAGTCTCCACGCCACGTAAAAGTATTAAACCTTTTCTGGTAATTCTTTAAATTTTTCTTTAGCAAGCATTCTCATTTCAGTTTTTTGTGTGGTTCTCTCCACTACAAGCATCCATCTTACAGAAAACATGAAGTCTCAATATCCTGTAAGCTCTTGTTGAGTCATGTAAGCAGGCACGTATCTTTAATCCTTACACTTCTGCTCCATATTGTAAGAGCAGTTCAGTCCATCTTGTCTTCATTTTTTTTTAAACTCCTCTACAAGTAGTGCCCTCAGGAAAAAATATGCTACAACTTTCTGAAAGAAAACTACCTAGTAAGCAATAATGGAAGAGTTAGGCTTGACCCTGCCTGGAACTAGTTAAGGTGTTATGTCTCAAAGTTAAATACAGTGCAAGATAATATATCAAAATGTAGCATGCTGTTTAACTTACCTCCTTGCTTATAAACTGTTAATTCCCGTACAGTTTCCAAGAACTGCCAAAACTTCTCATTACCATCTTCTGCAATAAATTCACTGTTTAAAAATAAAAATAAATTGTCCATAGGTTGACTTTGTCCAAAGATGTACCACTGTAAAAATCTTCAGTTGTTTAAAATAATAAATACCCATAAACAACCAAGTGTTAGATATTCAATGACCTGCAAACATCTCCATAGCAGAAAACACTGAACAGAGGTGTACTCTGGTTAAGAGATTCTGAACAAAGTACTACCATCCAAACTCAACAATCAGAGCTGCAAAGCATGCAGACTATTCTCTTGATACAGAAAACATCAAAAATGTTAATTTATTTTTCCACAGATATTCCAATATGCAATTATAAATGAAATCAATTCAGTACACAAATTTTATTTAATAGTGGCTGAATATACAAATAAGAACACACACTCTGCCAAGTTATAGTTTTTCACTAAATTACAGGCTTTAATCAATGACCCCCTTTGCTATGCAGGGGGGTGATCATCAATCTCTGAAACACTTTCAAACATGGGTTAATTCTTATAAAGCGTAAAAGGTAAGGTTTGCTTTATTCCAAATACCCTTTTCCCATCTTTTTTTTCAAACTGAAAGAGAAGAAATTTAGGTTACATATATGGAAGAAATTCTTTCCTGTGTGTGGTGAAGCACTAGAACAGGCTGCCCAGAGAAGCTCTGGATGCCCCATCCCTCAAGTATTCAAAGCCGGGTTGGATGGGGCTCTGAGCAACCTGGTATAGTGGAAGGTGTTCCTGCCCACGGCAGGGGGATTGGAACTAGATGATATTTAAGGTCCCTTCCAACACAAACCATTCTGTGATTCTATGATTTACTGGTAACACTTACATGTTTTGTGGTTTTCCTTAAAAGGAACATCAGTTGCTTTTCTTCCCCTCACTAATGTCTGCCAAAAACTTCCACTTGCTAGGATGAGTGTATTGTTTTCTAATCTTTACTTTGGAAGTTTGCCCCTCCTTTGATTACAGAAGCTTGCAGTTCTCCTTTTATTGGAATTCTCCAAACAGCAGCAACTTAAGTTTAAAAACAAAACAAATTTAAGCCAAACAGGCAGGAGAGCCACAAGCACCTAAAACCGGAAAACATTTTCTCTTCCTGTTGTGAATCACAGAAGGGTTTGGGTTGGAAAGAGCATTAAAGATCATCTCGTTCCAGCCCCCTGCCACGGGCAGGGACACCTTCCACCAGACCAGGTTGCTCAGAGCCCCATCCAGCCTGGCCTTGAACACTTCCAGGGATGGGGCATCCACAGCTTCTCTGGGCAACCTGTTCCAGTGCATCACCACCCACACAGTAAAGAATTTCTTCCGTTTATCTAATCTAAACCTACTCTCAGACCTTGTCCTCTCACTGCATGCCCTTGCGAGAAAGGGTCCCTCCCCATCTTTCTTGCAGGCTCCCTTCAGGTACTGGAAGGCTGAAATTAGGGCGCCCCAAAGCCTTCTCTTCTCCAGGCTGAAGGTGTGTTTATAAGTTAAGAATACTTTAAAAAAACCTTTGTGTTTCACTCTTACTGCTTCACACCTACCTTCACTAGTACCTTTATAATCACTTAATTAACGTACGAACTACTTGGGGGGAGACGAATATGTTATCACTCAACGGTAAGCAAGGATTGTGTAATTGGCCCATTACATCTCCTCAACCCAGCAACCTACAAAACGTCTGAGGAAGTTAAATATGAAGTCGCTTGAACAGCTCACTCGAAGAGAAGGAGAGCCTTGCCAGCACTATCCACAACTCTTCACGAGCGGAGAAAACAGTTCAGCCTCAAATCCAAGGAGTACTTTAACACACCGTCCGGCAGGGAGAAACGCGGCCATCCCCCTCTGACAGCCGGCCTTCCCGCTCAGCGGAGGGAAAAGGGGATCCCTCCCTCCTTCTGTCCCCCAGGAGAGAGCCGGGGCAGGGCGGCCGCTGGTAGGAGGAAGAGGAGGCTGCACGCACCTCGCCTCCAGCAGCAGCGGGGTCGCCGGCCACTTCGCCGCCAGCCGGGCGGTCACGGGCTGTGAGGAGGAGGCCGGAGCGGTGCCGCAAGAGCACGGCCGGGCACACAGCAGAGCCAGCAAGAGCGCCAGCGGCAGCCACGGCGCCCAGCCCGCCATGACAAGCAGCAGTGCTCGTGGACGCCCAATCCCACACAGCCCCGGCGGCGCCGGCGCGCGCCCCACCCCTATGCCGGTGCCGCCCTCCTACTGGCTGCGCCGCACCCTCGCCGTTGGGCTATTGGTCGGCCCGAAGTCCAATCAGCGGCCGACGGCACATAAACAGCGGGGCGGCCGCGGCCGGCGCGGTGACACGCGGCGCTGACAGCGCGCAAGCGCAGATAGGGCACTACCGCCCCCCGCCCTGAGGCGTGCCCCGCACCGCCCGCTCTGCGGGTGTCAGGGCATTCCCATTATTTTTTTTAGGTTTCGGGCTGTTTCGTGCATGTGTGAGTTTAGCGTAGGGTGTCCTTGATGGTGGCTGCAGGAGGCAGAGGAAGGACATGGCTGTGTCCAAGGACAGCCCTGGCCCTCCCCAAACCTCCCGCTGCCCCTGACCGTGTCACAGCGGGCTGTTCTCACTCGGCCTTCACCAGCCTACAGATAGTAACAGCTTCATACATTTAATATATATATGTATATACATATGTATACACTCACATATATCCGTATACACACATAAGTTGTTCCTCTGACAAGGATATATTGAACTTTTCCCTCCTCAAGGTTTACCAAACTGACTTCTATTTTGAGATGTGTTCTGTTTCTTATCTACACATTTTTTTTCCTCAATAAACATGGACTTCACAGGAACCCTGCCTCTGCCTTCTACCTAACTTACCGAATTTTTAGACTCGTGTTCTTCAACTTCTTTTTTTTTGTGTTCAAAATCTCCATAGTTAGTTCTATTTCCTCAACAAAGCTGGCTATGCTCCCTCACCTAAGGGAGGCTGGTGCTTCTGCAGCTGTGTTGTGCAATGTGAATACAGAGCAGCTCTGAGTTGTCATTCGTTGGAGGAAGAATCGTCCAGCTGTGTTAAAAATAGGGGGTATTGCCTTTTCCAAAATGCGATGCATGGAACTTGAAGCTGAAACCTGGAATGTGTTACTGCTGCATACACTTTAATTTGTTTTGCATACAGTCGTCTCTTGACTGCTCAAAGTTGCTCTGTGCATGGTGGGAGCCAGTGAGGGCAGAACTCCAGGGAGCAGGCTATGGATTGTGTAGTCTGGTTTATTAATGCTCATCTCAAACTGTGGTACAGAAACTGCCCTCATCAAATGTCTGTACTTAGCATGCTTCTGGGTCTTTATAATGTGAAAGTATGAAATATACTTTCTGAGGATCATTCGTATGTAAATTCAGCATGAGGCATTTGTGGCTGTTCTTTTTAGGACTTATTCTCACAAATTTCTGCTGTTATAAAAACTCGGATATTTTTCAGCTACCACTGTAACACATCAGTGATGCCAACTTAATGTAAATAGATTGATTGAAGTAAACCTTACCTAAAACTGGTAGTGCAGCCTTCATAGACCTCTGCAGAAATGATGAAAACCACAGGGGTATTTCTCTTGGTTCGTGTGTAAGACCATGAGAAATAACACAATTCAGCATCTTTTCTATGGAGAAAGACTGTGATACACTGTCTAAGCAGCTTTATTTCTTTCATATTGACAGTTCAGAAGTTGCTGCTGCTGGTTAACAGGGATGGTGTGGCCAGAGCACTGTATGGATGAGGTCCCTTGTCTTTCTATGCTAATAACCCATGTATGTGGCCAAACTCTTCCATCCATAGAAAGTAAATACACTTGCAATGAACTGATAAAACACACTTCCACCACTCCCTAGCAAAGTTCCAAATGCTTTTGATAAACCTAGTAAAACTCATGCTACTCTTGTTCTGCACAGAATAGGCCGCAGCTGGTTTATATTGACCATCTACCAAAAAACATCCCAGCCCAAATAATCCTATGGTTAAAGGACTTACAAGTTGCTTTTTTGATGTTCTTTCAAGCAAAACTGAGATGTACTTAGCACACTCCCCATGTATATACATTTACAGTGCATTTTTCATATCTCCGTGTGATACAAGGTGATGATGGATGTACCTACCTTACCCTAATCTATCAATTGCTTTTCTATATAAAGTTGCTCTGTTACATTTTGTTTTATATTGATATTGAAGAGGCTGCTATTGTTGCTTAAATGTGAACTCCCAATAGCTTGTACTTGTTTCATCTTGAGCTGTGACAATTTATGATTTGCCATACAAGAAGATAAATAAAATCTGTTGGCACGGGCTATGGAAATACAACTAGTTTGGAATTCAGTGGCAAGATAAAGTGGTAGATCTGAATTGAAGGTCAGATCATTAGCCTGTGGTGAACTACAGAAAATAGCTAGTCCAGTAGTTTTCTTGAGAAAAGATAGTTTCTGCTTAAATTCAGAGATCTCTGTCAGACAGGTAGAGTCTCTCTGCTGAGATATCTCTCTCTCCCATTTAGGATGATTGTTTTATTAGGGGCCTAAAATCATAGGTGAAATGAAGTTGGAAGGGACCTCAGGAGGTCTCTAGTCCAGCCTCCTGCTCAAGGCAGGGTTGGCTATGAGGTCCAGTCAAATCTTGAAAATAAATCGAAATCTGACACTTTTCTGGACAACCTAATCCATCGTTTAAGATGCAGTTTGGGTTGCTCCTTGGAAAGAAATACAGTGTTGTAACGGACCATTGCATTCCTTATAAAAGTCTTTGCATATTTATCAATTTTTCCTTTGCTTTGGTACCTTAACTACATTCTAGCCATGAAGAGCCAGTATAGATTTTTTAAAAATCTGTTTCTGTGTATTTGACAAAAGCAGATTTTAATCTGTTGAGCAGTGTGCAAACCTAGAAGATGGAGAGCAGACTTAACCTTAATTTCTGCAGCAGAATTTTATGTAATTAAGTATTTCAAATAACACTTGGCTGTTCTTGTACATACATTCCATATACATATGTGAAAAAAAACCTGTAGTTCTCCGAAACCATTTTTCAGCAGAACAGAAAAACAATTACAGCAAAAATATAAAATTATTCATATCGCAGCTGTGCAAATAGGAATTGATTATCATAGCTCTTTCAGCGTGAATAGAGGGAGTGATTAATGAACGCTTCTCAGTAAGATGCAAATGTTTTATAGTATGTTGCAGTAAGCTATGTCTATTTTATAGAAACAGTAGCAATAAGTGAAAATAAGTTGAGCTTCATCAGCATATTCAGTTAGCTGAAAATAAAACTTTATTTTCTTAACAGATTGAAAGGAATTTTCATGGTGAAAGGCTCCCTTTCTCCCTAACTTGGAGGTAATGTAAATGTCAAACACTAATCAAAAGATATACCTGTTATGCAGTTGTTAATTTATGGCCTCCTGAGCAGTAACTGCTGGCATCCTTTTATCTTGCTGTGAGATTGGAGGCCAATCTCTTCGGAACCTGTCAATGTCACTCCTATAACAGACGTCTGAGGTGTTTCCCTGAAAAGATTAAGGATGCTGTAGTGCATCGCTTTTTGTCCATTCCATTATGGACCAGCCATGGTTACTTGATTAGCATGTCTCAATATAGTGGTATTCTGGAATAGACCATGCAAAAAATATTTCATAGTCTGTTAACTTTTCACTTTGATTTACAGAGATAGGCCAGTGAAGGAAAAATTGATGCAGAAGTAACATAAGGCTGGTTTCAACAGCTCACAGAATCTGCTCAGTGGCAACTCTCTAGCAAGGAGAATTTATGCTGCTTTGCTATGCCCATGCATACAGCTGCAGTCATAGTAAGTGGCTTGCTGCCAGGATGCTTGTCTTTCCAACTTTTACGGAAAAGGAAAAGAAAAAAGAACAAGAAGGGAAAAGGAAAAGGAAAAGGAAAAGGAAAAGGAAAAGGAAAAGGAAAAGGAAAAGGAAAAGGAAAAAAGAAAGGAAGGGAAGGGAAGGAAAGGAAAAGAAAGGAAAGGAAACGAAACGTAACAAAACAAAATGAAACTGAAGCAACATTTTGCTTTGTGAAATAAACATAGGAGTTACAGCCTCTTATTTAAAATGATCCACCTCAGAAATCTGAAGAATGTACTTCCTGGACCAGATGAAGAAACTTCCTACAAAACTCTGGTCATATCTGTACTGTGTAGTGGAGAACAGTAAAATATGGCCATACCAGGGAATGCAGCTCCATTTGGATACACCAGCTCAAGTTCATAAGCAATGCCACTGCTCTGCTGTGCCAACAAGGCAGTGTGGTTGTATTGATTTCTGTATTGCCCTGGCTCCTACCATGCCAAATCTGAGCAACTAACTCACCAGTGGATAAAAATAGGGCTTATCTTTAACTTTGCTGGGTTTTTTCTGAGTCTGTCTATGCTAAATCATAGCTTATTACTCCTGAGTCAAGCTCATCATGTAACATGAGTTGGCATTCCTGATGCCAACTAACAATCCTGGTTGTTAACTGGCCTGTGCTCATTATTTTCTTATTTACAACACCCTGTGAGGTTCTTGGGTGTTGAAAAAAAAAACATTTTCCCCTCTTTCCCTGATTGTAAGTTGTGAATCTGCCTATGTACTCAGTGAAATGAACACAGATGATACACTGATGATACAGAAATTAGCCTAATATGTACAGTAATGTTATTAAATCACCATTATTGATGATTCAAATAATAGCCACATACTTGTATTTTAGACATGGTTTGTCACATGCAAGTGTTTCAGAGATTATAATTTCAGGAGATAGAGTATTTATAAATAAAAACCACAAAGTTGAGTATTTTTATATTAATTGATAAGCCTCAGGACTGAAGTGCCTCAGGACAATTCTGGCCATGTAGTGCCACACCAACATCAAAAGAGACTTTGGTGTGAAGGTATAAGTGTATTCACTGAGAAAATACACTATTTCCCAGAATAGGGTGGTAGGATTTGAATTGTAGGCCTATTATGTAGGGATCAAAAGGTGCTATTGCTGCGTGCAGGGTGGAAAAAATGAAGATAAAATACCCGTACAGAAAGTATATCAGTGATTTTTCCTTTTTAGTCAGATCAGTGAGCAGAGTTTTGAATCCTTTCCAGGATGCCTGAAAAAATGTAAGTTGGGAAATTAGCCAGTGAGTCCTGAATGTGCACTCAACCAAGTCACCTCTGACAGAAGTGAGGGCTGCAGAACCATGACGTACTGTCTGCTTAAAGCCAGGTGCAGGTTTTCTTTGAACAAACTCCTTAATCCTTTTTAAACTGGTTCAGAATTGCAATTGTATTTTCCCCCGTGCAGGGTGCACACTGCACCACCCAGGGTTCTCAGTGATGGCATACGCTGGGAGCCAGGGCTGTTTGGCAGAGCAGCTCCTGGCTCAGGCTGAATTACAGACCCAGCAGGACCGAGGAACCACTGCCTTGCAAGGAGTTCCTGAAGAGGTAACTTGTGCAGTAACTCCCTGTTCCTGGTTCTGCATGGGGCAGCATTCGGGTCACAGCAGAGCCGGCTGCCAGGACCAGCTGTCTCGCAGCTGTGTGTGACTGAGCAGCTGGCAGGAGAAATCTTGTGTTTATTCCTCACTTCCCACTGAGTGTCTTGCTAGCGCACCTCTAATGCAGGAATGAAAACTATAATGCACTTCTTGAAAGAATCATAGAGTACCTCCACAACCACTCTGGGCAGCTGATTGCAGTGCTCTGTCATCTCCACAGTAAAGAAGCTTTTCCTCATATTTAGATGGAGCTCCCTGTGTTTCATGTTGTGCCCATCATGACCTTAATATTACTACTGGTCCAATCAGTTGCATGAGGGTGGGAAACTCGTAAGGGTATAACTGCACAGTGATTTCTTTGTTCAGGGTCCCTTTTCAGGGGACTCAGCTTGAGCTGTAGCACTATTTATAAAAAGGACTTCATAGAAGAGTCTCTTTTTTGCTTATTGATTCAGTGAAAACCTAGTCAAACTGTTACAGTGACTGGCATGTGTAATATCCGTAACAACTATTCTGTGACTCTTAAGTGTAATTTATTTTAATTAAAGATTTGTGTAGCTAAAGCAAAACAGAACAAGCCGTGCTGCTTTTTTTTGTGTGAAATATGATGAACTTGTTTCCAGCGGAACAAATTTCAATGCTGCTTTTCATGCTTTGCTGTGTCCATCCTACCAGTCTGCCCTTTCGTTAAAGTTAGAAGCAGAGTAGTAGATAGGTTTCTTGTCTGTCAGGGGTCATTTCAGCTCACTTGCCAAATGTAAGAGAGAATACTTACAGACAAAAAATCTAAAGCTATTTCTTCCAGTAATTTGTGCTGAATATCTTTGGGGGGAACATAGAAGTATTACTTTTGAACTATGCAAATTAATATTTTATGTCCTTTTTGCTTAATCTGAGTATATAAAATTTTCAATTTTTTATGATTTATAGACAAAGCTAATTGCAATCCATTTTGTGAAGACAGCTTTAAAAATCAATGTAAAAATAACAGTTACATGAAAGAGAACCAAGAAGTGCAGCCACAAGCTATTACAAATATAATGAAAATTAATTTATTGCTCAAGATTTTTATGACCTTCTGTTTTTAAACCATTAAGAAGGTCCTTTAAGTTTAATCCAAACTGAAGAAGACACATTCCCATGCACATATACATGATATTCCAAGGAAATATATACTAAAGGAACACTGGGAGAATTAAGGCTCCCAAAAGAAAAAAAAAATTATTATGGGAATTAAATTCCCATATCTCTGAAGTCAGCATGCTGTATCCATCAATAAATTGTAAAATGTGTGCTTTAAAATGTTCATAAACCACGGAAAAGTCAAGATTTACAGGTTTTTTTAGCACTGGAATATATACATATAAATTAAATTCCAGGTTTGTAGTAGCCTGGTACATTTTTTTCTCTGGCACTAGCCAGTCAAAAATCCAAGGAAGTATAGTCCCAGAGAAGTAAGGAGTCACCGAACACTTAAGTAAGTGAAAAGTTGTGGGTTATATCTATATATGAGGTGATTAAAATATGCATATTTCTGGAGCTTTGCACCTGTGTATTGAAGTGATTGCACATAATTAGCAATGTGATTATCAAATATGTTTTCGCATGCCGCATATAATTAGACTTACAGAAACACATTACGTTTAGAATATTTTAATGTAGATAAACTTTGAGGGCAAAAATGAAGTGTTATTAAAGAAAAGCAAATCGTTTAACCCCTGATGTGCCAGCTTCTGCTACCTCTATCTCCTGAACCCTTCTGCTAGTAGAGGGATTCCCAGCCCTTCAGGCTCCCTGCAGGGGTGAGGTGAGAGCAGTGGGATGGGCTTTTTCACCCCTCCCTAGCGCTGCTGAAGCAGCAATATGCAGTTCCAAACTATGGGACACTGGAGACACACAAAGGAATTAAAAAAGAAGGCAACAGGATTGGTGCTAGATGCATGCTATCTTGAATGCATCCTCTTTTGAATAACTTTGTCATTAAACTAAAATGGTCATGCATCTAGACAGATATTCGGCTAACTTCTAAGTTTATACACAGGTATGATATGTGTATATGTATGTATATAGATCACATAGAATTAACATCTCAAACTAAAGGAAAACTATGTTTATCTATTAGTTCATAGTAAAGATAAGTTTCTGTCTGTAAACCTTGGCTTTATTTTGGCTTCCTGTTATTCTTTGATCTCAATTTCCTAGATTAAATGAAGTTAAATCAGAAATACACTGCTTGTACTGCTTATTCACATTTGTTATATGCTGTTCATGCTACAATTTTGATAACTGCCAGTTGTCAACAACAATTTGCTGTATTATATTAGGCTGATAAACTTAGGCCTTCTGAAAGGATTAAGGTTAAATGATAGGTCTACTCTGTGATACCTAAAGAATGAAAAGAGATTCTGCCTGCTGGAGGCCCCAGTAAATTTTTCCAAAAGAGTCTTTCTGAGAGTCTTCCCCACAGTTTTGCTATAAACTTGCGGTTCTCAAACACTTCATTAAAGGAATGAAATTATAAAATATCTGGACAACCTGCATCCTACTATTTGTTAGCAGTTGGGAGAGACAATGATAATTGTGCTAATATTTAAATAAAGTACATTTACAACATGTAAATTTTTATGTTATAAACATCAATTCAAATATTTCAATGCCTGTTAATTCTCAGTTATGCTTGCACAAAACCATGGATGAGGGTACAGGGCTGCTAATTGTTTTACAGGTCAGAGTCTGGTATTTCACTCACCATCAGTGGTCTGCAAGCCACAGTGTGACTACACTGCTGTGGATCATCTCTGTCTTCTCTTTGTAGTGCAATTCTTACTCTATTTCAGTTTGTCTTTTGCCACAAGATGACATACAGTGTTGGTAGTTTGTAGGTACATGCTTCTCACTAAACTACTTCAGTTTCGAGTGCCCTTAGACCCCTTGGTCAAACAGACTTCTTTGACCATTCTGTATTTTGATCGCCTTTTTCTGACAGCTAAAGAATTATTCCCTTATTTTTGGCCAATTCTTAATCTAAACACTCCAGCAATCTTCACCTCAACTCTCCCTCTGAATTTACAGTTTATTCATCTGAAACCTGTCACAGTGTTGAACAATTTTTCTTCCCTCTCATATTTCTTACCTAGTCACTGGTCTGTTGCAGACGGACTGCAAGGCCAACAGATCCTTCTCTCTGCTGAGGGTTAGAAGAACTATTTTTATCTTGACATTTGCTGCCACAGTTTGACATTGTAGGTTAAAATTCCCAGTTCTTGTGGTAATCACCGTTCGTAGCATGCTTTAATCCAAGATCATAAGATAAAATAGTGCCGGAGACAGATGTCTCAAACCAAGACTTCAGATTGAGTATGAGGTTCTAACTTGTGACCTGCAGTGCTAGTGACTTTTCTCCACTGGGACTGTTGAAGGTTGGTCAGATTTGAGGTAATAGGAGTAATTCTGCTGCAGCCACAGCTGTGAAATAACTTAGATCCCTTCAGCATTAAATCTGAATTCCTCTCAGCATTTTCCAGAAATCCAACTGATCTTTTAACTGATGACGGGACTAGTATTCACTGATATTGGGAGGACAATTTAGAGAATAAATATTACCATACATATATATTATGAATACACAAAGAGAGAACATGAAATCTTTGTATGTATATATTAAATCTATCTTTGTCAGGGAAGAACCACTGATTACATGCCTTCAGGTGCTTACAGAATGGTAGTTAAATAAGAAAGAGTTAAGAAAAATCCCCGAAGAAGAGGACTGAATTTTTCTAAAAAATCTCATAGCAGCACATAAAAAAGGTGCAGTTCTTGAATTTAAACTTCAAAGTGTCCAGGTTGGCTTTCTGAAATGAATCCAAGAAAGGTCTTGTATGAAATAGTGGTAACCCAGAAAGCGATAACAGTTCTCAGTTTGTGATTTCCAGTAAGAAGTTGGAGGTCAGTTAGAAAAGAAAGGTTCAGACTTGCAGACAGCTGTGAAAGCCAGATAGGGCTGCTAGAAGTTGAACCTGATCTGCCATTGGACATGTTTTTTCTTCATTTTTTCGCCTGTATCCCACAGAGATCAGATGAAGGACTCAGAGATCAGATGAAGGACTCAGAGATCATGTACTACAGAAATCTTTTTTCCATCTTGGAGAGGGAAACTTCTTAGAAGGTTTTTTTGTTGTTTGTATTGGGGCTTTTTTGTTTTGCGTTTTGTTTGTATTTATTTATTTTTTATTTTTACTTCACACCCCAAAGACTAAAAAGATTTAAAAAAAAAAAAGAGGGGGAGAAGGCCTAGTGGATCATTTCTAATTACTTCAGATTTATTTCTCTGAAGACACTAAAGTTTCTAAACTTCATATAAAGTTGTGACAGGGACTTGGATCAAGATAGGCTGTGTCTGTCCATGGTATATCTAAAAGTCCATCTCGCAGGAAAAGACAAGATACGGCCTGTACAACTTTGAAAACCGTAGTAATTTGATTTCTAGATGGAAGCAGAGGTGCTCAAGATAAACTGATAGTTGAATAAGTGACGTTCGATGGGAACTTGCGGATTAAGAGCACATTAAAGGAATCAAAAGGCTTTTGTGTGATGGTAGGAGTGAGAAAATGCTTCTGTAACGCTTACCACCAAGTGGCAGTATTACACAGTCTTGCAATTCCTATACGTTGCTGTATGAGACCTTGTGGAGTCTTAGTGGGAGTATTGATAGGGATATTTGCTAGTTTTTGTTAGGCAAGAGGGAGCATGCAGCAATTTTAGAAGAGCAAGATCTCTCTGTGCATTGATCTCCCTGATCAGAGTAAATTCTTGGTAGGAAGCTGCAGTGTGGAAACTTGGGTGTTGACTTCTCAGACACCTTAATCTTTGAAGGAGGGAGTTTATCACTTGCTGTTAGACTGTTCTTTACTAGGAAAACCAAAAAACCATATGAAAATGCAGTAGCGAGATCCTTCACATGATTGTCAGTGATGCTTCAGAAGCATCTCTACTTGGACTCAAATGTGGAAAAATAAATGTGAATGTGGTGCAGGTGACATGCCTTTGATCTGTAGTAAGTACACAAGAGCTTCTCTTCACTCTAGAGTTTGCATCATAAATATTGCAAGATTCAGAAGGCTGGAATGAATATCTCTGAGAACAGTTAAGTTCTGCTATGCACAAAGCAGAAATGAGGGAGCAATTTGCTGTGTCCTGTGAAATGCTTTCCTCATGCTGTCTTCATGTTGTAGATAGCATACACAAACACCCTGTGTTTAGGGTTTGGGATTACAAAATGACTGCCTTGCATTTCATACTCTTTGCTTTCTCCCTTTGGTGCAGGACCAGCATTTGCTGCTAAGTTGTTTGATATTGCATCTTTCAATAATTGGAATATTTCTAACTTCACTCAAAGTATCTTCTCACTCACCAACTGTGAGTTGAGAACTCTATCTACCTACAACTCTATCTGGCTACATCACGAAGCCACACACATCTTTTGAATAGCAACAGAAGGCCCTTTGGCTAATTTGCTTAGCATCATCCTTGTTACAGGTGGGATTATAGCTGGATATCAGCAAGTCTCCCCCAGTGCCACCCCATTCTCTAGGCAGTGGACTCCAGTAATACCATATGCAGCTTGACATGCCGCAGATTTTCTTTGCTAGCTAATATTCTCTCACTTCAACCTGAGTTTTGTAAATGTAACTTGGTTACGCCACAATACAAAAGGCAAGAGAGTGAACACAAATTTTTCTTACTTAAATTGAAACCTGCAAATGCTGAGCAGTCTTGTCTACGTTAGTAAATCAAACATGTTCAGGAACTATCTTAGGTATTGAGGCCAAATAGCATGACATGCTCTGACCTACACAGAGGCTGTAACCTTTGTCACCAAGTACTTGTTGGAAATGATTTCTGGAATGGTTTGGCTCCCAAATTATATCCAGGAGTTGTTTGGGAGTATGCTAGTTGGCACATGCCCAAACGTGGTTAGAACATTTGGTCATTCTTTATTCTGCCAAATGTCCATGCTGCAAAGCCCAAGAGTGATCCCTGGTGGTAGAACAAAAGATAACCAAGTTTACATGGTAGAAAGGAGATCTACCTTAAAATGTCTTGTTTTGGCATTGATCTAAAAAATGTAGCTCTAAGTTTTCAGATGTGTTCCTTTATTGGGAAACTATCTTCCCAACAATTGTAACTTAAAGAGAGGTATTGAAAGATATTGTATCATTTCTATGAGGCGTTCTATGGTTGTAAACAAAAACAAACGAACAAAAATATTAGAATGTTGAAAGCAATTTATGATGTTCCAGTTGTCCAAGGTCAGTGTCTTACACAGGTAGAATTATGACTACTCAAAGCAGAATAGAGCTGATCCTTTCATAATGAAAACATGCAGCAATGTGGTGTAAGGAATGAACCCCCTACATATGGACTGACAGATACCAGACACTGACATTGTTTCTATAGTGATTGCATTCTGAATAAAGGAAATCAAGGTTGGTCATAGGTTTAATAAAATTATTACATCCAGGAAAAAAATGGAAAACAGGAGAAGTGTAAAGTAACAAGCCTTATGCTGAATTGCAACTTTACTAGAAGAAGGACTGGTGGCAGTATGATGCATAAATTGTTTTAAAAGGAAGAATATGGCACTCAATGTGCCATTGAAATGAAGGTTTGGTAAGTGCACATACTAGAATTTAATCTGACAAAAAAATAAGGGAGTTTTATTCTCTAAAGATTGAAACAAATTAATCCCAGACAAAGACTGAAGTTAGCGTGCATTTATTAATTTAACAATTTCTATCCTTGTGACAAGGGAAACACCTGGGACTTGCTGCATGATGAAAAATTGGTTTATTGGAAGTCTCAACTGGCTACAAGTATTGAAACAGCTCAGGTCAAGCAGTGATAAATAATTTAAAGAAACCAGTGTGAGGTAGGTGTCACTTTAATTATACATTAACAGATCTATTAGATGTTAACCTTGTCAGACAGGTAATTGCTAAATGAAATCATGTTTTTGTACCTGTTCTTCATAGTACCATTTGCTTACTCATGCATTTTGTACAAACCTTGATGTTGGCACTGACACTGTTTCACATGCCTATTGCTTCAGACTAGCAAATACTGTATTATCCTTTTAAATAAATCATAAGTATGCCAATTTTTATTTTTAGCAACTTGCAAAATGTGTTGATTGTTACTTGGGAATTGGCAAGGAGAAGGGACATACTGTGTTGGAATTATAAAATATTTTTCTGTGCACATTTTTGCATGTCAGCATGTTTCTTGTAGAAATGACGGTAGAGCTGCCATGTAAATTTTGACAGGTGAAGGTATTCCGCCTGAAATTGTCACGAGGAATAGGTCATTTCAGGATTATTTTGTCTGAATGTTTGATGAACTCTGAGATATCTGCTGACAGCATAGAATCTTGGAGAATTATTATGTTAGAAATAAGAGAATCCTGTCTTACATGTAATTGTTTTATTTTGAAATCCACAGAAACTAAATTGATTATGTAACAGTATCTCAAAGCTAGCTTGTAACTGACTTTGGATTTTTGTAGTTAAAGTCTCATTGGGACTTTATAGATGAGTTATGTTTGAAAGGGAAAATGTTGTGATTGAGCAGTGTTTGCAATTTTAAGGACTTCATTTTGAACCCAGTCATGATCCCATTAAATCAATGGGAACATGACTGTTTTCAAAATGACCCTTATCGTTGCTTCATTGATGCTAAGAAGTCACAGCCACGGACTTCCAAAGAAGCTAAATGATTTTATTAGAACTTAATCCCACAGGGACTTGCACAGTAACATGGACCTCTACAAAGAGAACATAAAATTCCACCAAATGAAAACTCTATGTTGCTGGTTGTGCCGTGGGTTTTCACTCTACATAAAGTGTGGTCCACAGACTGTCAGTAAGAATATTAAAATTTGTAAGTAAAAGCTGGCTTTGAAAGCTGCTAAACACATTGATTCATGTGGCACTGCAAGCAACTTTTCCTAGTTTCAGAAAAAGGAGAACCTTTTAAAAGTCAAGTTTCTCAGCTAAACGACATTATAAATATTTTTACTTCTCTTGTGCATCCATTCCATTAAGTTTTTTCTTACCAGTCTTCATGAATCAGTAAATGTCTTGAGTAAGTTTAAATAAATAAGAATTTAAAATTTAACTGAAATTCAGTGTTTCTCTGTTTAGGAACTTTAGCTTTGAGCTCCTTTTCATGGAGATGAAGGTACAGTGTCAACAATCTGGTATTTAATGAGAAAATCTTGAATTATAATGGCATTTTTGTATCATACTAAAAGTGTCAAGAGATACTTGAGTCTAAATCTGTTAGCAGCACTTTTATTTCACATGAGTTTATACATATTGCTTGTTAAGTAATGAATAGGCTGAGATGAGAACAAAATGCTTCTGTATCTTACATGTATAAATATTTAAATTTCTCTGGGACAGGCTTCCTGTCACCTAGTAAAAGAGAGAGGTCAAAAGGCAACCTCATGAAATCCATACTTTGGAGGCACAGGGAGTCTGAAAGCAGGTGAGCACAGTGGTGACCAAAGCAGAGAAGAGTCTGGTCTCTCTAGGGAGAAGATGGGTGCTCTGCTGCTTGTGCTGGCAAAGAACAAGGTGACTTTTCAAGGCAAAAATGCTGGTTTCTACTCTGGTAAGAGTCAGTGAGTCTTGTCATTAGAGGAAGAAGACTAAACAGGTTTGTTTGACACCAAACTCTGAATTCTTCTTCGAAAGGATGAAGAGACTGGGCTTCCAGTACCGTGGTGCGTGGCTGTACAAGGGTGAATTTCACCAGGTAACCCATGGTGTTTTTCTTAAAAAATTTCATTGAAGATAGAAGTGCATCATCTCCTTTCATGTTTTGGCAAGACCTGAAAATTTGCCACTCTCCGACTTTTATCTGAGGTGTAATACTGTAACACTACTATGGGACCCTGGGCATGGGTGTGCATGTGTGGCGTGTTTGTCTCTTTGAAGCTGGGTGCTGTAGGCTGTTGTTATTGTGGACACCTCACAACATTTACAGTTTTAGCTCCTTTTGTTCAGACCATTTTCTGGTAATTTCTATTATTTCTGGCAAGCTTTAATGGGAGCTGATACTCTACTCCAAGAGTCCAAGTACTCTTAGTTTCTATATAAAAATCTTCAGTTTAAAATACATTTGTCTATTTTTATAAGTTCTAAAGTTAAATGGTCCCATGGGAAGGCACTGCTCTTCTTTTATCAGCCTTCCAGAGGTGAAGCTGTCTTTAGAGTTGAGCAAGAAAGTTGTTTTAGCACTGTCAGATATCTAATTAATCCCTCAGTAAATAAAGGCATTCTGTAATTAAATAAGCGATATGTGCAATCAGTTCTAACACAAAATGCTTTGCATATTAATATAATATAATCCAGGAGCCAAATGAGACTTGGTTTTGGATATGAAGTGTTTATAATTGACTTTTAAAATTATGGAGAACACATTGCAGGCAAAACAGTGAGGGTTTTTTTTGGCAAAGCTCAGCTAAGTGTGATCTGTGAGCTAAAAACTCGAATGCCTGTTAAAAAAAGTATAATTTTCAATGGGGAAAACAACAGTTTCAGGACGTGGATTGTTGTAAATATGTGAGAGGGATTGAAAAGTCACCTTTTGAAATTTTAATGGAGCAGCTGCTGGGGAACCGATGTTACTGGCTCGGAGAGATAAAAGTGTTCTGCAAAGTAGGTTGTTCATCGTTTGGGACTTTTTGCAGTGAAGTCTGCAAGGACCAGCAGCGCCGCGGATCGGTTAATCAACAATTAATTGGTTAATCTGCAGGGTGGTCGGTGTTGTCCGACCTCTTTGTATGAGACACCTGGGGTTACAAACACGAACCGCGTGAAGCCGCGGAGGGTACGAGACACCGCTTCCCTAAGGGAAAATAATGGGATACGCTGGAGTTTAACGGGGCCC
>VZRJ01000727.1:574038-604721 GCA_013397565.1 Ptilonorhynchus violaceus
GCTGTGCCGGCGGGTGCGGTTCGACATGCGGGGCCGCGACGTGATCGTCTTCCTCCACATCCAGAAGACGGGCGGCACCACCTTCGGGCGGCACCTGGTGCGCAACATCCACCTGGAGCAGCCCTGCTACTGCCGGGCCGGGCAGAAGAAGTGCGCCTGCCACCGCCCGGGCGGCGACAAGGACACTTGGCTCTTCTCCCGCTTCTCCACCGGCTGGAGCTGCGGGCTGCACGCTGACTGGACCGAGCTCACCAGCTGCGTGCCCGCCGCCATGGAGCGCCGCGGCTGCGCCGGCAACCGCACCCTCAGGTCAGTGCCTGCCTTTCAGATGCTTGAAATCAGGTCCCGCCTTTCCTAGCGCCGTGGGAAGGCGCCCTGGCAGCGGGTCCCGCTCCACGTCGGTTGGGTGGGAATTGTCCACTGCTGTCGTTATTAAGAAACAAGCGGAGGGGAAGGAAAGGCTTGTGTTCCAGAAGAGGTTCTAGTTTGGGCTCTTGCCCTCCCGCTGTGATACCTGTGACGCTTTCGCTTCGCCTCAAATTTGTGCTGATTGCACGTAGCGCGCAGGAAGCTGCCTTTTGTACAGCTTAGCGAGAGAGAAACTCCTCTCGATTTCCCGCAAGTTTCTCACATCTGTTTGTCCTTTAGAAACTTGTTTTTAACAAAACACTACACTCTTGTGCAGTAAGAAATGAGTGCCTCTGCAGAATCTGATGGATCGTTGCAGCTGCCGAATGTTGTAACTAGTGGGGTTCGAAGTGTCCAGAAGCCCTTAAACTCTTTTGCCAATGTTTCTTGTTGGCAGATAGGCAGGTTCGCTGCTTCCCGTGCTGTACTGACCACTCGCTCTATCTGCAAGCGGAAAGTCGGGAGACCGCGTATGCCAGGCTCTGTGCAGGGAAGCCAGTGCTGGCAAAAATCGCGCTGTAAATATCCCTTTGATGATCTGATGACAGTGGAGAGCGGAATTTTGTGTGCATGCTGCCTCGGCGTGTTATATGGTGGTTTTGTTGGGTCTTGTGAAAGACCTTGTTCTTGCCTGTTCTAAACATGGAAAAACTGTCAGGTGGGTGATGTCTCTTGATAAGTGATCGCTCTAGGTGATTCGGTAAGTTTTGGGCTTTGTTCTGATTTATTTACCGTTCAATCAGATTATTCAGGCTAGTGTTAAATCCTGTCTGTATTTGTTTGATAGATTTTGAACGTGTGTATTAAGGAGTTATGAGCTGAATTCACTCTTAAACCTCTGCACTTTAATAATTGTAACGTCAACATCTGTAAGATATTAAGTAAAACATAGGAAGAATACCTTTTTTAAAAGTTATATAGTTTGGCAGATAATTATGTTCTTTCATTTTAGTATCCATCTTGATTTTGTGAGTCCACAAAGTTTTCAGCAGAATCACTCACACATTGTGTTTTGTATCTTGTTACTTACAAACGTGTACAGTCCATGACATTAATGGGCACATTTTCTCAGGGTTTATTCATCAAGACAGTGGAGTTGATTATTGTTGTTGTTGAACAAGTTGAAGGTTATTTGATGTGAACATCAAAGGCCCTCCCATACAGCAAGGCTAGTTGGATTTGGAAAGACTCCTCTCAAGATAATTTGAATTTATTGTGGATGGTTGTAGACTGGAACTGTGCTTGCAGGATACTGTTAAGGTAATTAATACAATTTTATGAAAAAAAATTTAGCTGGAGTGTCTAATTTGTGCGCTAATGGAAGAGAAATGCTGTGAATATCTTCAAGGACAACTTGATGGTAGCTGTAGAGCTTTAAGGAATATTCAAGAAAGTTGTAAAAGGGGAAGAGGATGAGTAATACTTGTAAAAATGTCTGAAATATATAATCTGCCACTGAAGTCCACTTTTTCTCTCTTATGAAGAGTATTAGTAGGTAAACAACTGAGTGCTGAATTCAGTTGCAAAGATTACAAATGGGCAATAAAGTCGGAGTGATGGCTTCAGTACTATTACCTAAAAGTGTGATTGCATTAAGTAAATTTAAAACTTCAAGTTGAATTACACAGCCGGTCATAGTGGTTATTCAGTGGATGGCTAGCATCTACTTTGATTGAAGAAAGGTATGTAGTGATACTTCGGCATTATAGGTGAATACTGTTTTCTGAATATTTTTGGTTTCTGTTTTTTGTTTAGTTAGTGAATGATTTGCCTAGTGTAACATGCACTTCTTGGTTTGTCTTTACATAATCAAGGAAAGGGCTGTGAATAATTATTTGCTGCATCATTGTGATACTTGTTCATTCTCGTATTATATCCTGTGCTGGGCAGGCACCTTTACATTTTTCCCTTTGTTTTGCTATTATAATCATGTAGCTTGACTTCTGCTTCTCAAGGAGCTGTGAAAGAAGTCAAATAACCCTGAAGTATGGATTAGCCCTGCTGTGAATATCTTTGCTCCTGGTGAAATTGGAATCAAGCCCCAACTACTTTGCTGTACTAGTAGAGGCATGCATTTAAGTCTTTTTTAAATGTCGGAATGGAGAATTGAGGAGACTGTATGCTTAAAATAGGCAAGAAACTAGCATATGAATCTAACGTAAAGCATACTGAATATTTTTAAGTTTTCCTTTAAAGCTTCTGAATGTATTTGAGGCACTAGGCTTCCTTGAATAGCTCAACTTTTCTACCTTCTAGCTATGATGTCAGAAAATTAGGCTAAATTGGTTGAATATCTGGCAATGGATTTTCTTTGTGGCTAGCAGGACAAACCATCATGAATTTGGTACCAAGGTGTTTACCTCTTGTGCCATGTATTTGATTCAGTGAAGATGTTAATTGTATTTCAGAAGATTTTTGTTTGTTTCTCCACACAGGAGGTGTTAATATAATCTCTTCTTTCAGATCCCTGTATATATGGTCTATCTTTTACTACATGGAGAGAATAAAGGATTTAGAGTGTATGTCTCCACATTCTGAAAATTTGTTTCTTAGCGGGCTAGTAATAGTATGAATTAGATTAAGTCCTACCTTTTAACACAGGTCTTCAGAAGATTTCATGAAGAAACTATAATTAGAGTTCATGGTGAAAGGAGCTGGCTGTAGGGAGAGGAGGGAGTGGGTGATGGTGCTAAAGGTCCTAGAAGATATGTGAAGCACAGCTTTTCCTTAGCCTGAGTCTTTGTCTGGATACCGTGTTTAAATCTCATTAGAGTTTTGAAGGGAAGCTGTTTCAGTTTTTCCTCTTTCTAATGTTGGAGTTTTGAAGTCTCAGGATCCGAGAGGGAACATGGGGCAGAAATGGATGCTGTGCTCCAGAAATCTGAACTTCTTTAAGCCCGAATGCCAGCATGGACTTTTACCTGTGTGAGACTTAATGGTGTGGTGTGTCTTGTCCCAGCTTAGGTACTTCAATAGGAAACGTTGGTTGTTATTAACATATTGGATGTTATTGTGAAGTTGTAGAATTATCTCTTTTCTTAGAAAGCAAAGTAATTCTTTTGAATGATACTACTTCAAAAAACAACTGAACCAAACCAGAAACTGTAGACTTTATTTCTTCAAACATTTGCATATGTTTTCATTTTCAGGATGTGAGATTTTGTGCTAAAATACCTGTTTACATGTTTACAGAGGCAGTCTATTAGTTTTTCATACTAATGCGTAGCTTTCACTTTTACGAAAGTTGCTATCTGGATAGTGCCTTTTAATTTTTTTTTTTAAATTTAAAAAATAATTTTAAAAATAAATAGTCTTTTATGTGTTTGCATTGCCCTCTCTGGAAGCCATTGAAGTTGGTGATGCTTGTGTTCAGCTTCACATCTAGAGCTTTGCTTTCCTTCAGAGGTACCAAGAAGCTGAGACTGTGGAGTCTTAGCCAACACTGCTTGAGGAAAGAATGAGAAATGTTTTTAGATGTCTAACCTGAGATGCTAGGGAAGAGCTGGTGTCAAGTTTGAGAGAGTGATACTAGGCTGTCTCTATAGACAGTGGGGAGAAACAGAATAACCCAAGCAGTCCTTTGGAGGGTCTAAGATGTCTGCGACCTGTTGGATTGTCTTCTGGAGGGTCAGTTCTTCCATTCACTGATAACAGGGGAAGACTAGAATTGTGAATTGGGCCTTGGTGTCTAAAACTAGATGAGAAAAGTTCCACATCTAATATTGCAGAGACGTTGTCCAAACTGATTGTGTGTCTGCCTCTGTTAAGTTACCAGGTAATCTATGGTGTGTGAGGTAGGGCTTGCTTTGCCTCTCTGCTCTGTGTAGGAGGGGTTGAGGGAACCTGAGAAGCCCTGATCAAGGCACATTTTATCACTTGCTGATGTGCCTGCAATATAATTAATAATTATTCATTATTATTTATTTGAAGTTTGATTAAACTAGGAAGGCAATCTTTTAAACTACACACTTGAAAGAACACTGTATTGAAAGTGTTGTCTAATTTTCTAATATGAAACGGTGAAATCACTCGAGTTGTGTAAACCCCATAAGCTTTATTGTCAATGCAGTTTAGTCTTCGAAACGATTGATTTTCATTAATTTGCTTCCATTATACTCTCTATTTCCTTGTTCTATTTAACTTCCGTGCACTACATTTTTCTATGGAAGTGTAAATCAGCAGTAAACCCATGAGTCATGGAATGGGGAAAGTTGAATAGAAAATATTAGTAGGATTTCTTTTTCTTCTTATGCAGTCCTTTATTTGACTATTGTGTGCTTTTAAAGTTCTAGCAAAAACCGAACATAAGACAGACTCCAGTCTTTACAGCCAGGGTAACTGATCATCACAAAAATATGAGTGTTAATTGAAAAATAAGATTATGCTGAAGATAGTGGGGAGAAGAGAATAAAAAGTCACAGGTGTTTAAACCGAAAAAAACCCACCAATTCTCTACTGTACCTTAGTATCTTCTACTGAAATGAGCATTGGAGCCAGTAAACTCTATATAATTTTTTTAATAAATGTAAGTAACAACAAGGCTTAAACAATTTCCTGTGGTCCTGCTGCTGACTGTGGGTTTTTTACTTCCTTTACTGTCTCCAGTGTAATCTGCTCAAGGGTTTCATTGTCCTTAAAATTGAAAAGTGGTGTTGTCTTCCCCAAGTGTTTAGTGTGAATCTTGTTAACTTCAATTTTAAGCCCATTGCATCTTTTGTCTTTTGAGAAACTGAGAACAAATCGATCCCGTTTTGTCTGCAGTAGCCTATTGGGTACTTTGGTTCTTACGAGGCCCTCTTTCAACCTTCCCTGCTTAAATAGTAACCAAATCCAGTTCTCTCTGTATTTATTGGAGGAACACAGAGAATGGCCTACTCTTTGGGTTTGTGTCAGTTGTTTTCTTGAAAAGTGGTGTTTCAGTGGGAGTACAGTATTTTGTCTCTTAAGTGTAATATGAAATGGACCAGCAAAGATTATCTGGCTTATTCTGAAAGTTGTGCTTGTGGTTGTGCACTTCACTGATATTTACCATTTTGTGGTTGCCTGACATTGACTGTCAGCTTGGGATTTAGACATTATTCATTTTCTTAAAGACTACTGCCTATATTTTCCATTGTCTTTTTAGAGGAGTTTTGTGCTTATCCTCAATGGATTTAATTCCTCTTCTGTCAATTTCTTTCATTTGCAAAATAGATTTAAATTTTTTGTCCTTCCCAGCTTTTCATCATTGGCACATTTAGTAAATGGGTTTTGTATTCAGCATCTGTGTTGTTGGTGCAAAGATTGAATAGAATGAAATCCCTTTGTAATAAATCTTTTGTTTGATATCTCTCAAAATTGCTTCCTGGGGAGTTCTGTCCCTGCCACATAATTTTTTTTTCCCTAGGCTGTGTTTTTTCTGGCTTTTGGGACTAATTTGAGACATTGTCCAAAGTCATACTTTGTTTTTGAAAAGCATTTCCTTTCTAGTATTCCTATTTGAAGTTAATTACTATATTTTATAGGGAAATTAGACTGATTCATGTTGATTGAGATAGTAATGCTGTTTGCTAATTTTTTCTTCTATGTGTTTAAATACAACTTGTCTAGAACTTGTGGGAACAATTAGCAACTATTCTTAACTACTTTTTGCACCGTGCGTTTCAGTGTGCAGTTTCCCCCATCAGAATAGCAGACAAATAATTGATGTACCAGAACTTTTCGGCAGCAAGGTTGTCACAACCCTGAAAAACCTTTCACCCAAAGATAAATCTTGTCTTCAGACTTTTGAAGCTACTGCAATAAATCTCAGCAGATTGCTTACAAAAAATGACTAGAACTCATGTTTACTGTTAATTGCCAGTAATGATAAAACAGTGCTCAGGACTATTTCAAATAGTTCCTATTCACCCCTCATTGTAATATATGGATAACTGTGAAACTGCATAAGTTTTGAGCTGGGAAGGTGCATGTTATGAAAATGATCATCTAAACTGCAGTTCTAGTTGTCTGGAAGAGAATTTAATGATTTACCCAAGAAAATTTAGATTCTTCTGGTATTTCATTCTGGAAAATAGGCTGTCTAATAAGGTTTTCTGTAAAGTGCAGGAGCTCTTCTCTTGTTTGTGTAGGAGCCAGGCAGAGAAATCCAGTGGTAGAAGAGTGGAAGTGTCAGGAGCATCCCCTAGAGTTGTACAGTGGTATAACAGCTGTTGTAACTTTGTGTTATGATGCTTTTTAATTTCTATTAACTAGCTGCCTAATTTAGAATAATTTCCAATCCTCTTGAGTAGGTCATTGCTTAAATTCTTACATGGCATTAGGATATGTATTGGTTTGAGGCAGAAGGGGTAAAGTTACTTTGTGAGCGGGAAAAGTTGCTGTGTAGTGCCATTACACTAATAGAGATTAAATCTGTAGACCCAGCCAGTGGCAAAAATATGGATAAAATTGTAAACTTGCTTGCGGGTTTTGTTGTTTTTTTTTGTTTCTTTTGAGAACTCTTTGTGGAGTAGGAAAAAAATCTCTGCTGGCTCAGCTCTAGTGATCACTGAGAAGCTGAATGGAAAGTGTAAAGATCTGGTTGAACTGAATGATTTCTCCCATCAGATGTGTTGACAGTTTTCAATGTCTTAACTTCTAAGTCAGCAAGAGTAAATCGTCTCCTCCCAGAGTTTGGTGAAGCCATGGCAGTGAGTTGACCTTATATATATATATAATGTAAAGATTCTGCTACTGTCTGTGCAGAATGAGACCCAATGAAAGCAAAGGAAAGCCTGTATTCTTTAATGTATTTAGTATTGCATTCAACTTGCTGCTTGGTCTCTGGAAGTATTTAGAACCCACATTTCTAATGCTACATTAGATGTCTTAATGTTCCCAGTTGCATCAGAAGATAACTTAAAAGTCCCTTAAAAGTTCTGTTATTGCTGAGCAAGGTTTTAAACACTGTGTAGGAGGCTAATTGCATGAATCAAGAGTCTAATTTGGAGAGCCTCTAGGTTACAGTTATTCAGCCTTGAAACGACTACTATTTTAAGAGGAAAAACTTAACAGAAGTATTTTGGGATTTTGTTTGAGATGGCATGAATCGTCTTTCAGAGAAAATGCTAGAGTAGCAAAATTAATAACGCTTGAAGTACTTACAGTCTGTTACCTGATCAGTGCTCAAGATCTTAAGATGTATTGACTGAAAAGTATAAAATGGGTTCTTGTAAGGATAGGACCTATTATGGTCAAGCTCTGAGGACTTTGGTTCTGCTATGATGTTTACACTTAGGTGGTCATATGTGTACTTCTGCAAAAATCTGGAGTGTGGCCCACAGCTTAAAGTCATCTTAGAAAAAGAATGTTTAATCTTAATGTCTTAACCCCCTTGTTTTCCCTTTAAAAATTGTTAATCTCTTAGAAAATGGTTGATATAAAAGTGGTTTTCAGACACATTAGCAATGTTTCATTAATATAGTTACGTGTCAGTTGTGATAGTGACAGGGTCGTGCCGGGTGAACTGTGGCTCTGAGTGTTAAGAAACTGATAGAGGTGCCAAACAGACTGGCATAGTACTGGATGAATTTTGAATGCCATATGAAGAATAATGTTGGGACGGGGAAAGCAATGAGCAGATGCAACTTCAATTTCCAAAGGATGGAATGAACTATGATATTCAGAATTGACTTGAAAGTATACTTCCCATTCTGTGAAGTAACTTGATGAGAAGTCTGGCTGCATGGTTCCTGGTGCTGTTTGGTACTGGAAGGAAATGGTCCCTTCAGGATGTATGTGGAGGAGCTGACATGTGAGACCAGTTACTTTCTGCAAATAAATTACCCTGAAAGTGAGGTGGGTGAAATAAAGCACTTCACCAAGCACTAATAAAAAAATACCTTTTTAAAAAAATTTCTTATCTAAATTTTAATCAATGTAAAGAACTTGCTGACTTACAGATTTCCATTTGTTTTGTGAGCTGGCTTTTGTTTGAGTAGCAAGTACGTTTGTATCTCAGTGTTTGTGTATTTTCACACTTGAAAGTGTCCACTTGCAATTTTTGGCTTTACTTCCGTGTATCTTCGCGCACAGGCTCCATCCAAGAATGTGAGGGTAGGTGGGATAGCAACTAATTGTGTTTGCTTGAAGGAGCTCCTCTGAGGAAGAGGAGAAAGAGAAGAAGCAGTGCAGGAATAAGCTGTGAGGCTCAAATGAGAGTGAAGTCTGAAAAGGGCCAAAAGAGAGCAGGGAGCAGAAATAATTCTGCAGTCTTCTGAGGTCAAAGAAGGATCAAGATTATGCAATTTGAAAGTGAATTTTTTTTCCAAATACAACTGGTTTAGGGTTTAAAGCTCTCCATATATTCCTTTTATACTTGCTGGAAGAGAAAGATACAGACATAATGAAAAAGTTCAGGTACTATCTAGTTTGAGCTCCTGTCCTACATAGGTATTTTATTTTTTTGGCATAGGTTTTTTCAAGTCAGATAAGTATTGTAATAAGAGAGCCAAATGTTAAATTAAGCATCTTCAGCTCCAACACTTTAGATCCCTAATAGTAGAATTGTCAGGTGTTGTTATCATCCTTTAACTAGACTTTAATTTTTAGTGATAGGAGTAGGACCATTATTTTTCAAGAAGTTTCCAATGTGAGTGATGAATAACTTCTATAACTGCAAAACCTCTGTTTTTCTTCCAGAAACGCCTCTGTCAGGCTAAAGCCATATCATTTCTGTTGCTGACTTAACAAGGTTCAGATGAGAAGAGTAAATTTATGTTATTTTCTACTACAAGTCATTTGGATTTATTATAGAATCATGTAGGAAGGGACGTTTGGCAGTCAGTTAGCTCAAACCCCTGATTAAAAGTCAGTCTAACTAGAGCAGGTTGTTCTGGGTTATGCCCAGAAATTTTGAAAGCTCCAGCGATGGAGATGCCACAGGGGCTCTGAGCGACCTCTTCCAGTGTTTGGCCACCTTCATAGGAAAAGAGCTTTTCTTCTTACCTAGCAGAAATGTTCCATTTTCCAAACTGTGTTAATTTCTTCCTGTCTTATTGCTGTGTGCATCTAAAAGGAGTGAGGTTATGACTTCTCTGCTTACATATGAAAATTGAATAGAGTAATGAGGTCTGTCCGATTGCTGCCTTGTCCCCAGACTGAACAAACCGAACTCACTTGGCCACTCTTTATGTGTTCTATGTCCCAGCCCTTTGATCATTTTGGTGACCCTCTGCTGACAGTCTCCACTGTACCAAGGTTTGCCTTTTATTGGTGAGCTCAAAATCGGACACGTCAATCCAGATGCTGTCTTACCAGTGCTGAATGGTGGAATGAGGGAAATCACTTCCCCCAGTCTGCTTAGTAGCTCCTGCCAACATAGCTCCATACTTGGTTAGCCTCCTTCACTTCCAAAGGGCACATTGTTGGCTGTTATTTAATGCAGTGTCCACCAAGAACCCCAGATGCATTTCTGCAGAGCTGTGTCCTAGCCACTCAATGCCCAACCTGTCTTGTGTGTTCTTCACCTCAGGAGCAAGTTTTTTCTTTTACTTAGAATCCTGGAATCATACAATGGTTTGGATTGGAAGGGACATTAAAGATCATCTAGTTCCAATCTCCCTGCCATGGACAGGGACACCTTCCACTAGACCAGGTTGTTCAAAGCCCCATCCAACTTGGCCTTGAATGCTTTCAGAGATGGGGTGTCCACAGCTTCTCTGTCCCACCACCCTCACAGTAAACCACTTACCTTGGTTGATCTTCATGAGTTTCCCATCAACTCACTTCTCTTGCCTCTTCAAGTTGCTTGAAATAGAAGCGCTGCTCTCTGGAGTGTTGATCTCTTTCTCCCGTGTGGGGTTACCCCTAAACCTGCTCAGACCAGACTCTGTCCCACCATTCAGGTCATTAATAGAGACCTTTAAACAACATTGGCATCACTGCCAGTTCTTTCAGAAGAAATCCATCAGTTGGATTTTGTGTAATACCCATGTCTCACCAGCATGCCTCAAATAACACAGTGGGAGAGCATGGCAAAATCCTTGCTGATGTCAATGTGAACAACATCCATTGCTTCAGGGAAGTTTGCTCGATCACCTTTCCAAGGATGGAGGTGAGACTCAGCAGCCTGTAGCTCCTCAGATCCCCCTTGAAGCTAAGTGTGCAGTTTGCTTTTTATTTATGGAAACTGGGAAGAAAGATTACAATGGAGAAGATGCTGCAACATCAGAAGGTGTTGATGTAGGTATTTTAATTGCTCCTTGTTACTCAAATTAAGAATTCCTGGAACAGGCTCAGAAGCTATAATTATTAAAGAAATGAAGGATATATGCTATGATGATTTTTTTTTCACTGTGAACATTACATTAGTTTGTCAAAAGAAACAACTTATTACAGCAATAACTTTTTAAATGGGCTGTGATATGTCCAGGACATCAGGTAAAGTTGGCCTTGAGCATGTATCACAAAAATATGTTCCTTTGTACATTTCTTGTAAGAATGGGATGATATGTTTCTCTGATGCCAGGGAGGGTACACTTTTTCTTGTTAAAGTGAGCTTGGTAGATAAAACAGAACTTGAGTAGCAGTTCAGTAAATAAGAGGCAGTCACATATTTGGTTTTTTCTTATTTTTTTTTATTTCAGGGTATGTTGAGTCAACCATTTCTATTCAAAATATTTTTATCCGGAAAGCTAACATTTTTATGGTTTCCATATTCATATTGCAGATGGTGTTCTTCAGAGCTCTAGCTTCGATCTACAGTGCTAATGTTATTAAACTGTTCACAGTTAAATTATAGTGTAAAACTTTGTCATGTGTTAACATGAGATAACTTCCCAGAGTTTGTAATAAAAGAATGTAACTGTTTTGCCTTTCTTTTTCCTATTCCAAAGTTGAGTTATTGGATTGAACTTTTAATATATGTAAGATTTTATTGTGTAGGTTTCAAAGCTTCTGTAGGCAAATATGGAATCCGGAAAAAAAGCAGCAAATATACAGGCAAGGAACTTTACATTTCTTTTAAGTGGATTACAAAAACTTTAAAGTGCCAAGCAGAAAAAAATTCAGAAGATGTCATCTCAAATAATTAGTTTGTCTGTGCATTTTTATTTTTTACTGCTTAACTGTTTTGTTTCTACGAAGGTTTAAAGTCCCTGTTTTACAGACAGACTTGTGTCACAAACTTCTGTTCAACTGTATTAAAGTGGTCATGCCTTTTTGTCAAGCTTTTAAAGCCTGAAAATGCCCATTGAAATGGTTTCCTCTGAACAGAGAATTTAGTTGCCTAAATGAAAGAAGTAACTGAAATTACTCTTCCTGAATAGCCCAGGCCCTCTCTAATACATTTCCTTCTTCAGCAAAGTCTTTATTTTGCTCTCCAGTCTCCTGCATTTGTTGTGTAGAGCTGGTGGGTCAATGATCATGTAAATGTGTGTTGAGTTTTGCAGCACTGCCTCTGACTTGTGCAGATGATTTTTTATCAGACTATATGTCTTTTCATTTTGATTAAATTGCCAGATACCTGACAATGGGATAAAGAAATGCCGTTGTGATATGGATCAGTACCAGGCATCTAAATGACTACTGGGCCTTGCAATAGAGTAATAGTAAAACTGATGGACTGCATCTGACTAACAGGTTGACTGGGGAAGCTTAAGTGTGGCCACACAAAACTGTGACTTTGATTAGGAGAACAGTGGGGATGCTGGAAGTTTATCATTCTTGTTTCATGCTCTGCTACTTGTATTCCAGACCATTATCAGATAGTTTCAATGAAAATATTAAACATAAACCCAAACAAAATACAAAAAAAAAAGAAGTGAATTGGGAAGTCTTCATAGCAAGAAGGTCGTTGGCGTTGCATTGATATTTTAAGCCAAATTGCAAGTAGTATATCATTTCAGGGGCTAAATTTGCTACTGTACTACTAGAGGATTTTCACTTTGTGCCATATATATGGATAACAGAAGACCTTAAAAGGACTTGTAGAAAATGAAAGGTTTCTTTTTAACACTCACTTTTTTATTTTTATCTTTTTCTCCTGTAAAGATGCCTACTATTTCTTGTGTTATTCAGGTTACATAGTACACTTCTGATTTACCTTCTTGGCAGCCTGGTGTTGCCCACTCTCCCACATTGCTGTCCTTTCTGTCTTGCCAGCTCTTTCGCCTTTGTTCTATAAGTTTTGCTTGTGTGACTCACATCCCCTTTGCATTATACCTGCTTGCTTTGCATACGGAATGAGCTGGTTGGAGCAGTGCTCATCTCTGCTCAGCATGTTTGGCAAGCTGCGGGCTTGAATCCTTTGGCATTTGGCTCTTGAGCTTGTCTGCCCTGCTGGAGTTCAAAGGGGCTTTTAGCTGTTTGGCTTTGCAAGAGCTAACAGAATCGACTAGTTTAATCTATCCTAAATTCTTTGTTTTATTGTTCTTTCTGTTCCTAGCAGAACATAGAAACTGATAAGGAAAAATAACTGTTCTTTCCCCCCTACCTGAAAAGACAGGAGACAGAAAAGATGCATTTTTGTGTAACTCTGTGTTTGTCTGTTCCCTTAAGCTGCTGCTCAGAGGGCTTTTATAATTGCTTCCCTTTGATTTGTGTTCAGTTTCTCCTAGGATAAAGTATTAAATAATTACAAGTTGTCTCAACAACACATGCCTCAGTCTTTTACTTTTACAATGACTTGGAGAACAAGGTATTTAAGATTAGTGTTGACAGAGTTGGCAGAAAAATACTGTATTTTACCAGTGCCTGTCAAATGGCAGTACTGAAACCCAGCTCTGCAGTGTGAGACACCAGTTTGATCCTGAGGCAGGGAGCAGGGGAGTCCTTCCCAGCAGGTGAAGGAAGGTAGGTAGGTCCTGGCTTTGTCCCCCTGCCACAGAGGCAACGGAGGAAGGTATTAATGCTTCTGTAACCTGGGGAGAAAAATGATGGTTAATGGGGCTAGAAATGTATGAAGTAAAGAGGAGAACTTAAGTACAAGTAGAGGGGGAGATACCCCTGGGGTAAACAGAGGAAAAAGGAATTCCAGGATTAAAGCAATATGTAAGGAAATCCAAATAGAACATCTGTTTGCATCAAGACACCAGGACACACAGGAATGCACATAGCTCTATCAAGCCAATTTTCAGCAGGTGTATTGGCTCTGTAGTGGCTTGTTCAATCTCAGTAGTCAAATTTTAGTTTCTTTCAAATTTTTGAGAGCTAACTTTAAGCAGTTAGCTTATGCTTTCTTGTTATCTGTTAATAGAGATTTGTTTGCTTTCTACTTCTTGAATTCCCATATTGTATCTGAATTCTATTCTTTTTTTCTCTTTAATCATGGGTTAGAAGTTAAGAGAAACAGCAGCTCATGAGAAATGATAAACATGTAATTCCAAGTTCTGGAGCCCCATGAGCAATGCGATGTGTAAATGCACGCAAACTGACGTTATTATGTGGTTGTTCTCTTCCCCGCCTTCTCTTCGGAGCCCTTCCTTTCTCTTCTAGCCTCCTAGTTGTATTGCTCCCTGCTCAGCCTGGTGCCTGCATGGTAGTGGCAATGGCTGCAGCAATGATTGATGTGGAGACTAAATTGCTAGACACAGCTAGTGAGTATTTCATGGAGCAGTTAGTCTGCAAACCAGAAGAGGAAGAAGCAGTTTTGTATGTGCTTCTGACCATTGTGCGCAGGATCTGGTTCAAAGTATTCCTGTCATTTTGTAAAATGGATTTACATCTCTTGGAGGATCGTCTGCCTCTATCTCTGAAAATCACCTGCTTTGGGCATTTTGTTTTTTAGAGAAAATGATTTAAAATTAAAAGGAATGTTAAAGACAACTTATAAAATTAAAATCCTTGTAAGTAACATGGGAACTACTTGAAGATGCTGTGTGGGAGTCTTGGGGAAAATGCATGCACCCATCAAAGACAGTAAGTTCAAAAAGAAACTGGCGTGGTACGAGGTGGTTACACAAAGCAGTTTTCACCATTTTTTAAAAGTTCAGTTTTGCCTGCAAAGAGCAAAGTACAAAGGTTCATAAATTCTGACAGTATAAGGTAAGAATGCATACCTTCAGCTAAGAAAGATGTTTGAGGAACAATTTGCTGGAGGTATAAAATTAATCTTTTTGAAACACACTATGAACAAGAAGCCTGTTAGAGAATGCATAGGACTAATAGATGATCTCTCCTTCTATCCTCTGGAAATAAAGCTCTATCAAAAAAGCACCTGTTGTTTTACCTCTTGTATCTGAGTTCATTTTTGAGCTTTGAAGAAGTTCTGAACTGGAACCTTTCATTATGGAGGATGTATAAAAGGATCTCTCTTCAAATTGAAGTGTTGGTAGAAGCAATTATGGACAAAGATTAAAGAAAGGGGAGAGATGAAAAAAAAAAGAAGACATAAACCAGATGGTATTTAAACGTACCAGTTTCCAGAACTAGGTGATACTGAAAGGACCTCAGGAGTTAAACAACCAAACTACTAAATGTGTATGTGACCTCCTGCTTAAAACTATGTATTTGGACAATTTGAAAGTGATTTTTAAAGACCCCTACTACTTAACAATAAGCTCCATGTCTGCAATTGGAAAACTAGGAGAAACTATACAGAAAGTAGAATTAGCAGATAGTTGCCTAGTACAGCACAGTGGGAGGTCCATGTGACTTTTGCAATAGAATTGCAAATTGTCTGAATAATGTTGTAGGATCGCGAAAGGAGTCAAAAAAGTGTCTGCAAGGGAAGTTAGGTGGTTGTAATACGCTTCAGATAAAACTGGTTCCCATATTTATCTTTGTGTATTTTTTTCTTCTCTCAAACCTTTTTCTGGTCACAATCTTGGAAAAAAATTCCAAATGAAGAACTAAAAATTTATTCTTAGAACTTACGATACACTTTTTTTGCAACACTTAAGTCTTTTAGCTCTGAAATGCTGCTGTAAGAAGGTGAATCTCTTAAATGAGAAGTTCAGCAACAGTATCTTGTTACTGAAAAACTATTGAGTAGGCTTAGCCTTTTTTTCCCTGTTTTATTCAGAACAGATTAATGGCCTATGCACTTCTCCAACAACATAATGCTCTCAATCGCTGTTGATGCTTTAAGACACTTTCTCAAAGATGTAATTGAAAGTTGTGCAGAACTGCATGCTGTAAACTAACTAGTTTTATCTCTGCTTGTGCAGCAATGGTAGTAAGCCAACAGTCTCATTGAGGCTTTTCTGTGTGGAGCTTAGGCTGGTTGTAAGAAAAAAGTTTTGTCTCTCAGCTGAGTGTTTGTCCTGCTGCTGTAACTTTAACTCTTTTCTTATTCTGTTGTTGTTGTTCTTGGTTTTGTTTTTTTTTTTTTTTTTTAGTTGCTGGCAGTGAGGCTTTGTTTTTATTGTATACTGAAATCAGGATGTTAGACTGGATAGTCCAAAACCTAAGTGAAATTCAGTCTTAGAAAATTGAACCCTGGGATGACAAATGGTTGATTTGTTTATTTGCTTATTCATTTATTATGACTTGGGAGAGTGGCTTTGATGCAGAAAAAGGTGACAAATTCAGTTGAAGAAGTTGATCATGAGACATACCTAGGTTAGGAGAAGTTGGGGGGAAAAAAAGCAGTTAAGGATAATGGCATGGTTAGAAATACGGGAAACTTCAAGACAGGAATTCTGAATTTGATGTGGAAACTAAAGGATTTGGAAGGCGTAGAGCTGGTAGGGAGTGCTCAGTATGTCTAAAGTTCACGTAATGAACACACCTGAGATGGAGTTTATGGAATAGCTGAGAAAGATGTATGACTAGTTAAATGAGTGAATTAATAATAGATTCATGTATACCAGTTTTTCTATTTTTTTCTTATTTGGGATTCTTATGTGTGTGTATATATATATTATATACATTCTTATATGTGTGTATATATATATATACACACGCACACTCTTTTTTTAACTAAATCAATCCAACTTGAACTGCCATCCATAGAACACAGAGTAGAAGTCTATTGCTCTTCCCAGCTTTAAAAACTCATAATAGGTGAGCCTAATATATTTTTCCTGTTTTTGGAAATAACTCATATCCTTGAACTCTTAGCAGTTGCCTGTCCAAAACATTTGCATTAAGAGACTCCTTGTAGGACAGTGCTCATTTTGAGAATCAGTGATAGAGAAACAGTTTATAAATAACAGAACTGAAATCCTTGTAACTTTCCTGAACAAAATGCAAACTCTTGTGGGAAGACAAGTTTCTGCATGCACTAATTCTTTCATGCTTTACAGGTACTTGGTTTGTCACATCAGTTTCAAGTTTCTTGGCCACGATTACCCATGTAGCACTCAGACATATGCAGACACTTGCACTGCAAGAGATGGATTATAAATCCATTGAATCACAATAATCATCATGGAATACAGCAAACCTTGTATGAAATTTCTGTGAGCTGTATGTATGTGCACCCTTTAATCCTTTCCATAATGAAAAGGCATTTTTGGCTTGATGGGATGTCAGTATGAAAAGTACTTGCACGTAAAAAGATGTGCTTAGATACATATGCTGCAGTAAATCCCTTTCAGCTGAAGTTCTGAATCTTCAAATTCTGACAACTTTTTATTTAGGGGTGGTACAGCTGTTAGTACAGGTACATATGGTAGCCATGCTTAGAAATACTACCTGTGAGCTCTTAAATATGTATAAAGCAAGGAAATCCTTTACCTTCATTTGGCATTTTTAAGATAAACCACACTGGCTCTTGAAACTGTAATTTTAAATCTTCAACTACAAGGCTTTTTAAAAAATGATGGATTTTTTTTTCTTCAGAAATGCAGTGTGATCCCTTAGGACCCTGAATCAGACAGTGCATTTAGTTGGAATTACTTCCTATATGCATCCACATCTCCATTTTTATTTTGAGCATAGAGACTGAACTTTTCAGTCCCTATAACTAAAGACTTTATGAAAACAGATAGAGTAAATCTGACCAGGATAAACCCAGGAAAACCTCAGGGTGAAGAAGAGTCAGTTACAAGGCTCGAAAACAAATTACTGCTTGCTTCACATGTCATTCTAGTGTGTTTGCTTTTCCTTAGTCATTCTTTCAAACTCTGTTCATTCTTCCCTTTCAGTGGTTGCCCATCTTGAGACAATCTGCATTTTCCATATTGAGATTTTTCCTCAGTGTCCCTGAGAAAAATATCCTTACTCAGTCACCTTTTGATGCTTGACTGTGGTTCTGCTTTCTGAAGCTGTCAAGAACACTGTCAGTCTTAGCTGCCCTGTAGCTTCCCTACTTGCCATCTGTCCCTACTGTCACATGTGTGCTTCTTTTCTGTGTTTTTAATGGCTGAGTGCTCAGTGTTTAGAGAAGACCTCTCCTTTCTTCTCCGCCATCTCATTCCTGAAAAGTGCAGGTTTAGTCTTTGTCACATGGCATTTTATGAATTGCAGAGTTTTAGGGTGTACTGTAAAATGTAACCTTATTAAGTAGTGAAAATATCAAATTCTGTAAAGGATGAGCACGAGTTTGTATCTTTTTAGCATAATGTGAAATGTGAGTTTGCCATGTTTCTGTTTTCTTGAGTGCTTGCCCACAGAGGCTTGTACTTAATCATTTATACCAGTTACACACAGGAAAATAGTGTTTGTTTGCTCTCAGTATTCCCCCAGTGACTTCACATTCTTTACAGCTACTAAGTGATTTTTGTTCTTTGGAGCTTTGAGCAGAGCAGTCAAGGTGGCCTTTTATTTTGATTATATCAGCTCACATTCCTTTGCACCCCTTATGTTGTTCCTATATATATGTGGACGTATTCTAGAGACAGGAGGTAAGAAGTGCATTGCAGAGAAGAATTTGTTACCAAAAAAAAATGTCCTTAATGTTTTGGAATTATGTAGGAAGAAATGTTAAGCTAATGACACCTCATTCCGTTTTTTTCTGTTGAAAGTAGATCAAGACTGAATTTGGTCCTATTAAAATAAGAGTAGATTATTATTTTCTTATGTAATAGTGACTGGCTACTGAGTGTAAAGAAGAGAGTGAGGAGAAAGGGCCAAGGTACTTCCCTACTCCCACTCTCAGACACAGCAGGTAATAGCATTGTTTGAGTATTGTTTGGTACTGGGCACCTCTCAAGCTGAAGCGCCTGCAGGGAGAACAGCCAAGGAGGGGCAGGTGGACAAGCAGCTCTAGAGCTGCAGTTATAGTACAGGGCTTCTTTGTGTTTGCTTGGAACTCAGGTGAGAAAGCCCTTGCTTTATTTCCTTTTCTCCACTGCAATGTCGCTACTGCTGTCGTTAATGACTGCTTTGGTTGTAAATAACAATGGCATAATGACACTGTAAAACCTTTTTATTTGACGTTAATAGAAATAAACTTTGTACCTGCAGCTGATGGTATGAATGTCTAATGCTTCTGCAGCAGCGGCTTCTCTCCTAAATTTCTTGAGGAATTGATAAAATGTGCAATTAACTGATAAGCTTGGTGGGTGTAAACTTAATTACATCATACCCTAATTATGCAAAAACTACATGCACACTTTATTGTGGGACTTGAAACTTCATTTTGTTTAAACGTGAGAATGATTATATTCTTGCAGATTAGCCTTGCTATAGGTTATTTGATGTTCAGTTTTGAAGACACACCTAAGCATATCATTTTGGTAGATAGAGGACTTCAATTACCATAGCTATCTTTAACACTTGGTTTTCAGAGAATAGTTTTTCAATGTTGACAAGTTGAGAAAAACAAGTATTCTGATTTGTATAGATTTAAGAGCCTTTTATGTTTATAGACATGGGTAAATGAAACTCTGAAGTTCATCTGTTCTAATTTAGGAAATGCTAAATGTGTCTTTTTGTTATTGCCTAGCCTGTAGGCAAACTATTCCCCCAGCACACACAGTGTTTTATTTACAATTGCATAAGTGTCCCTGGTGCGTGCTTTGGCAATTCAGTCACATATGTTGGGCAGTCCTGTCAAATAATATATCCAACATTTGCATCTTCTGGCCTTTGGATGAAAGGGAAGGGGAAAATTGATTCCTCAAAAGAGTGGTTTTATTGGTTTGTTTGTTTTTATTTTAGATACTTCTTACAGTAGTGGAGAATGCTAATTCCACAGCTGGATAAGATTTAAAGTCACAATGTCAGCAGCATCCTTGTTTCAGAAGATGGAATGAATGCTTATGTATAGTTTCCCATATTCCTGTGCTGCTATTGAGAAATGGTAATAGATAGGGAGGTCAGCTCACCAAGCAATCTTGAATAGGTTTTTGCCACTGATCTTGGTATTTCAGACTGCTTGGCTCAAACGCTTCATCTGGAACAAATCACAGTAACTAAACTTACAATTTGTGCTGTGAAGATTCAGAGGCCACCCTGAGATCTCCACAAGTGATACCAGTGAAAGAAAACTTTTCTCAAAAAAAGAAATGTAGAGGTTTATTTAATACTACATGAGGTATACTCACTTTCTAATAGAAATCTTCATACAGTGATTTAGAAATAATTTGCCAGTTAATCAGAATAACTTGCTTCTTACTTTTAAGACATGGTCTGTTTATCTCTCCCTTCTTAAAAAACTCAGCTAACTACTTCAGAGATATCGCAGAACCACAGGTTTCAGATTATTTGATAATTCTTTCAGAACTTTAGCCTTTCAAGTAGGACCTCAAATGACCAGCTAATTTGATATTTACAGTTTTTGAGGTGGTGTTGAAATTATGGATTTACACAAATCTGTGTTTTAAGATGTTTTGTTGAGTTGCTAAGTGACAACTGGCAGTGTTAACCTGCTTTCAGCATTTCAGTAAAATAGGTAGTGGCTCAGACTTTTCTGACTTGTAGGTGATATTAACAGCAAGATAATCTTTGTTGAATAAAGGTGTAGCATATGAGGGACCTATGGTCTCAATGCCACTGTTTAAAATCTACTGGAATTTTTCCTTTTGTGCAATTATGACTGCTTCAAAATCTACCCAAAATGAAGGTTTTTTTTAATATTGGCACCAAAATCTACTGCCTTCCCCCTGATACAGTAATTTCCATAAATGACAAACATGGTGAACTGGCAGGGAGCTGTGTCTGTCTTTTATTTGCATTGGAAAGTAAGGTTACTGGTATTTTGTTTGAATGCTACAGATTTTAGATGTTTTCTTTCAATATTTACAATAATATTCCAGGTTTAATTTTTTTTTAATCTGATAATTATAAAACATGGAACAGTGTTCTGCTAGAATTACATAGCTGCAAGTCCACATTAAGTGTTTTGTCCTTTTACAGATTTTTTTTATGTGAATCACTGATTTTTCAGAGGAAGGTTTGCATCTACTACTCAAAGGTCTAGTTGATTTACAATAGCAGTAGTTATTTTCTTGTAGAAAATTGTATAAAAGGTGTTTGATCTATTTTGTAAACTAGCTGTCAGATCACTTCGGCTCTCTGTGGCTGGACATTATTTGTGGAATAGAGCAGGAAATAAATCAGTGTTGAGATACTAGCTAATGAGATAGCTTTTCTGTAATTTTAGGGATTATAAAAAGCAAAATATTGAACCGTAGTTTGTGGTTTGGGGTTTTTTTTTTAATGCAGGGTGAACTACATGGTAATCTACTCTTCTTACCACAAAGAATATCGTTATGGTTCCAAGAGCTAATAATTTTCAGAAAAAATGTTAATGGAAAAGGGCAGAAATCTTCAGCTTTGCATTAAGGTCAGGAAGATTGCTTTGTTGAACATTGGAAGTGAGAGTGAATAGTTATTGCCCTTAAAATCACTACTGATTTTCACAGTTCCTGTAATGTTTAGCCCTTTTTTTAGCTACTTGTCATTGTTTGGCATCACTAAGAAAGCCAGCTTTATAATATATGTGTGCTTTGATGACTGTCAGCAGCAATTATGCTTTGAATTTGTAGGTTTAAAAGGTGTTATGTATTTTGTTTGTATGTGGAACTAATCAGGTATACTTGCTCACTGATTGTCTGTTATGCATAACTTTTTATAAGTATAAAGGTAGTTGAGGGGTTGATAGAGGACAGCAGAATGTACTTCAGGGGAAAACAGAGTCAATCACTTAAGGGAAGAGAATAAACTAAATGATAGAAGCACGAAGCAAGGAAGAAGACCTGGCTGTATGAAATAGAAACCGAATGTATCATAGTTTGAAGAATAGGTGACGATAATACTAGAATTAATAACTTTTTTTAAGTAATGTTTTTTCAAAGTGACTAGTGTGCTGGTTTGGCTGTAAACCAGCAGTGAAAATTAACCCCACACAGAATACCTCGAGAGATTTTAGGTCAAAATTACAATTTTAATAACAAACGTTAAAATAAATGCAGTAATACAGAAACACTGGCTTAAACAAACCGACAGAATCACAGTACAACCTGACACCCTGTTGAGCAGGGTGATAGCTGTGCAGTCCAGTTAGGCACTGGTCCTTCAGGAAGGCCTGGTGGTCCAGTCCCGGTAGTGGAGTGGAGTAGCTGTGTCCAATCCCAAGGAGTGGAGTGGAGTAATGGAGTCCAGTCGAGTCGAGAGTCCCGTCGAGAGTGGAGTCCCGAGAGCGGAGTCCCGTTGAGTCGAGGGTATCTTCTCCCATCCAAACCCTTGTTTTATGCTGTGTTTCTTGGCTGGCACCTCCCCCAGGGGCGGGGACTTTCACAATGGAAGAGGATCTTCCCGATGTTCTATTGGTTGCTTCGGTAATGAGCTTGGATGAGCCCTAGGGTCCTCCAAGATGCTCCCCAGGGTTCTCAGAGATGATGCGGGGTCCTCTGATGATCCAGGGTCAGGCTATCAGTCAGGCTGGGTGGTGCTAATGGGTCATTAGCTGAGATCAGATAATCAGCTGGGTGGTGCTTCCTGTGGGCCAGAGTGCTTATTTCACTTGAGATAAGGAGTCCCAGGTGTGTAATTATGAAATTCGTCCAGCTTTTGTGGGTGGTAATAGAATATATAACTAACCCAGGACACTAGAAGTTGTGGGTGCCTAACTTCAAGGAGGGACTCCATTTTCAGAGCTGAATCAGGCATCACCTGTATAAATGCTGTGGAGAGGCTTTTTACGTTTCTTTAAGATATGCCACCTAGTTCACTAGCTGATATTTCTAGTTCCCTTAGGGTACACTAGGCACTTGGAACTGGCTGGTGGATGAAATGAAGATGCAGATTTGTCTAGACCTGCTCTACTTCAGAGCAACACCTGGAGACTGAGGCAGAGGGGGATGTTACCTTAGGATGCCTGAAATAGAACTGGTTGTCTGCATTTAAACTACTCTATCTTAGTTGACCCTGAATGTGTTCTAAAAACCACTGGATTGAGTAAAAGTGACTTTGCATGCCCAGTTAACACACAGTCTTAGTCCACTTTTGAAGTGGTCTTGAATATTAACAGTAGTATTTATGTAGGCAGAGAAATAATTGTGCTTCTATTCCATCCTCAAAAGTTTGACTTGGTGAATTTTCTAGGACCGTATTCATTTCTGTTTCTCCAAGGTGTACGTTTTGGATGCCTCATGATTTCCAGGTCACATTACACATCCAAGATGCTATTGGGATTTAACTACAGATATAGAATTCAGCATTCCATGTCTTTTGTGGAATCTATAGTTAATTTGATTTTTTTAAATTTTAATAAATTAAATATCTGATGTATTTTGGAAAAGCTGAAGTATAGCCAGAAGGAAGGAAACTGCCTGAGAGGCGATACTGTGTGTTTCAACATTTTGAAATCAGTTTCTCTATTTATACCCTAAGTGCCTTACCCAGTGGAGGCTGCATCTGTCTCTGTGGAGTAATGCAGGCACATCTAGTTCAGTTTTGTACATACCTGTAACTACATAAATGTTCTTCAGGCAAAATATTTGTTTTCTTTTTATGCTTGATCATTTTGGTAGTGTGAATGTTTGCATATATAAGTTAATTGAAGCCTAATGCATTCAAACAAGAGCTTTTAATAAAATGCTTTTTTTTATAGGTAACATTTGAGGATTTTTTAAATTAAAGGATAAAATGTTGATAAAAATAAAGTGGAATGATACAATGTTTAGTATTTTGATGTCTTCCACCTGCTTGAATAGTAATATAATGAATGAGATGAGATGATTAGAGATGTTTCTAAATTCATTGTTAATCTATTTTGATGGCAGAAAGGCAACAGTGCTAATTATAAACGTTATATTACATTGACATAGTGCACTTAAGAAATCCCATAATTTATGTGATGGGTATGTTTTTAATTTACCCCTTTGTCCCCTTGTGCATGCACAGCATGATACACAAGTGATTATGAAACCAGAGGTTGTATTTCTCCTCTCCCCCATCCTGTCTAATTCAAGGAAGAGGATAGATGATATTCACTTCCTAAGACATTAATCAATATTTTATCTTAGCCTGATTGTTCATTTTGAGCCTCAGGCTCTGTTTACTGAGGCTATTAATTTCTGGGTGGATTTTTCTGTGGTGCTCATTGCTGTACCTCACAAAAAAAAAAAATTCAACACCTTTTTGAAGTCAAGAGGTGATCTGGGAAGTGTAAGAATATAGAATCGCAGAACCATGGAATGGTTTGGGTTGGAATGGACCTTCAGAGATCATCTAGTCCAGCCCCTCGCCATGGACAGGGTGACCTTCTGTTAGATGAGGTTGCTTAAAGCCCCATCTAAGCTGGCCTTGAATGTTTCGAGGGAGGGACCTTCCACATCTGGGCAGCCTGTTCCTCTGTGACACCTGTGGGGTCTCACCACCCTGATTACTTCAAATACAATCTAAATCTACCCTCTTTTAGTTTAAAACTGTTACCTCTTGTTCTGTTACTACTGTGTCACTACTGCTGGTAAAAAGTCTCTCTCTCTCCACCTTTCTTAAACAACCCCTGTTTAAGTTTGAAAACCTGTAATAAGGTCTCCCTGGAGCCTTCTGTTCTTCAGGCTGAATCCCAGCTCTCGTAGCCTTTTCTCACAGGAGGGGTGTCCAGCCCTCCGACCACCTTCATGGCCCTCCTCTGGGAGTCGCTCCGACAGGTCCATGTTCTGATGTTGAGAGCCCCAGAGCTGAATGCAGTACCCAGGTGGAGTCTTACAAGAGCAGAGCAGAGGAAGAGAATAACCTTCCTTGGCCCTGTTGGGCAGGTTTCTTTCTATGCAGGCAAAGAGACAGCTGCCTTTCTGGGCCGCAAGCACACAGTGCTGGCTCATGTCCAGTTTTTCATCTACCAATATCCCCAAATCCTTCTCTGCAGGGCTGCTTACAATCTAATTGTAAAATTAAAAGGAAAAAATACTGTGTTTTAGTATTTGACCCCTTAGTTTGCAACTTCTGACTTAGGTTGGCGTAGAAAACTGTTTCGCTAGCTGCCTGGAGAACTACCAAACTTACTGCAGCATCTGTCTTTTTAAGATGCTGTTTTTTATTGCCTGTGTAGTTGTAGAAAAAGATTTGGTCTTTTTCTCCAATTAAATCACAGACACAACGTAAAAGAAGAAAAGGTGGGTAAGGGAAAGCACTTAGGAACAGGAAGGCAAGAGAAGTAAAAAGCATCAGATTCCATGTTCAGGATCTTTGGCCTAGTTCAACTGATTTATCCCTAGGGTGAGTCTTTCCTAATTAGTGACTAGGGTAAGGGTTCTCTGAAAATCATGGAGGATGTTCCTAAAGTATAGGTGCACAGTGACTCAGATTTAGGTGTGTACAGGAAAACTTACTGGCAGAACTAAAATATTAGAAGCCTTAATAAAACTTCTCGTTAATTTTATATTTAAGCAAACTTCCTTTGTTCAGATTTTGTCCCTAGTCAGAGCGCTTCTTCCAGCAGACAGCTGGTAAAAAGTTGTGAGCACAATGTGTGAATGCGCTTTGGCCTCTGTAAATCTGGGAGCTACAATTACCGTAGAAAAGATGTGAAGAGGAATTATATGTTGGCGTTCCCCCCTCATATCAGTAGGGTTAAAAACCTTGATAGGTTAAGTTCTATGACTTTGTGCCTGAGGCAGAAGAATCGTTGGTCATAAGTCAGCACTGTAAGAAGTGCACCTTGTGTTTCTGTGGTAGTGGGTGATGGTGTATCGACAGCTCTGCAGGGGGAGCTGATGGGACAGCCACCAAAAAAAAAAAAAAAGAGCCCTGTCAAGCCAGAGTGTACTCATGGATTCTTTGTTTTAATACATCTTTGCTATAATGAAAAATTAAAGATGCTGCTAAACTCTAGATGCTGTAGGGGACTGTTCACATCTATCAGCTTTGATTTCTCAAACTTTATCATGTTTGCATGAGTTCTCATAGGCAAATTCCTGACATCCAAGTAATCTTCTATGAAAGGTCCCATTTAATATATTATAGATTTCAAGTGATGCAAGTACGGACAGGTTTTTTTAAATTAATGTTTCTTTTGGAAGAACACCCAGATGATTTCACAGAAATTTGTTCCCTTACACTACTTCCTATACATCTATGTCTCATTTTGTTGATCTACTGTTCTTCAAAATATCTCCTAAGCCTTATACAGACAATAAACAAGATAAGTTTTAGCCTTATTGGTGAAAGTTTGACAAAACTTATTAGCAAATGATAATGGAGTATGATAGGAGTAATTTAGCCATACTGCATAACCTGTTCTGTAGTAATAAAATACTGAAAGAAATTCAGTGGTTTGAGGAACCTTGTCTTTAAGCTGTTTGAGTCCAGATTACTAGAACTAGGGGTTAAAAGAGGTTCCTATCAATGTTTCATTTTCAAATCAGAAGTGTGAACCTCTTGTTGTAGACTTCTTGTATGCTTCTTGCCAGGTTTTATTGTATACTACTGAAAATGCTGCTACTAACTAGTTAAGGGAATGAAAGTAATCAGTTTTGGAATAAATGAGTAACCATTGCAAATGGATACTTTAATAAATATCTGATCTGAATCTTGGATGAAAGACCTTTCTGGTTATATTACATCTTTGGTGATCAGTTTAACTCTAATTGGGATGTTCTTCTCAAGGTATCTTTGGATCAAAGTAGGTGTTCTTCCAAAAAATATTAGAAGTCCTATGTTTGTGCTCTGTCAGCAGCTGAAGCAAGTTGTATATACAAGTTTAACCAAAATGTCTTTCACCTTACGTCATGCACAACTAGAAAATATGCAAAAGAGATGAAGCTAATAATTCTGAAAAGGCATAAAAATATTTCTTAGACATGTGAATCTGTTAAACATGTAGGTTTTCAAATAGGCCAGTTTAGCAATATTAAATTTTATGGTGGTTCTTTGCATCTGAGTACTAGGTTGAGCCATTTTCCCTGGGTCAGACAGAGCTGAATGTAATGAGTCTTTGTCCTGTTCAAATTACTACTTCAAAATTTTATTTATCTTTTCAAGAAGTTATTCTGTTACCTCCCTTTTCACCATACCGTGGTACATAGCAGTTAGTTCTTTTGCAGCTCTTCATGGTTTAGCCCCTTGTTGCCTGTCATGGTGCAGATGTACTAAAAGGATGCTGTTTCAAAGTGAAGAAAATTGCAAAAATCAGTATGCTCTCCACAGCTTTTTCCAAGCTGCTATGGTATGTCTCGTTTGAGGACTTGGTTGTGCTTGAAAGATAATATGTTGTCGTATATAATGAATAAAAATCTTTGTCTCCTGGCTCTTTTGCATTTTAAAGACTTATATTGTATTTCTCAGTTTTATACTTCACCATCAAGAGTGTTTTCTTTCTGGCAGTTCTTGAGAGGTTCTTGTCTTTGATTAGGAGTTGTGTGAATAACAGCATACAGTTTATTTCTTGTCTGATGGAAATATTGTTAGTAATCACTTACAACGTTGTTGTATTTGTAACTTTTTATTATTCTTATGAGAATATATAATTATTATGGAAAGGCTTATTGTGAGATAAAAACATTTTCAAATTTGTATTGCAGAAAATACTTTCAATGTTATCACAACACTTCAAGTTGTGTGTATTCTACAAGTGCATCTGACAGAATTGTAACCCTTAGCTTCTTGAAAACAAATTATCCAGCTGTAAACTTCCTTGGAGTTTGCGTGGAGACTTCAGCTTAATTTGAAAGGAAGGAAATACCTCTTTCAGTATTCTTAGTATGCTTTCTGGGGCTTAAAAAAACTACTTCGTATTGTGAGAAAAAGCAAAGGAGTAAGTTATGTACCTTAGGTTTTGCTCCTTTTGAAACCAGCCTCTGAAACACGGCTAGACAAAGTCATGGAAAGAAAATTCATCCAGGGCCATTCAGAGGTGCCAGAGGCACTTGTCTGGCAGAATCATTGAATGCTGGATTTTCAGGACAGGCATTATTATCCACAACCTGTGTTTGCATTGTTTTTCTACACACCTATGTAGCCCAAGCTGTATCTCCAGTTATTGAGTCTCTAATAAGACCACCAATTCTTATATTATCATGGTTGTTATTTTTAAAATTTAAATTAAATTGAATTTAAATATATGAAACTATTTAAGAGGGACTTTCTTTACATAAAATGCATGGGAAGGCAATTTGACAAAATAGTCTTCTGGATAGATATAAGATAGGTCTTCTTAGTGTACTTCCAGAAAAGAAAAACTCATGTATGTTTTTTGCCTTTACTACATTTTAGACACTGCTATGTTATAAATTAAAATAATAGGAAATTATTGTATTAGCAGTCATGCTTAACCTCCTAGACTAATAAAGTATTTTTTGCATGTGAATTACAGTATTACTTCCTTAAGGTAGAATAGTAAAAAAGTACATTTTAGAATGTACCAGAGATTTGTTTGAATCATATGGTAAGAATACCTTATATGTAGCAGAGCAGTAAAGCTTATTCTTTGTGATAAAATGTTTTGTATGTGCTCTGAATCTTCCATGTATAACTTCTGAAAAAAATTATGTGCCGTTTAAAAATTTTTAGTTGGAAGATTATTGAAATGTTTTTTATTTGAAGGATTCTATACACTGATGATGGCGGGCTTTTATTTGAAGAATACTATAAATTAAGGTTATGTATAAGCATATGGAGAGTAAGATTAATCAAAGCCCTTCATGCCCACAGCAATTTATTATAATAGTCAATGTCTCTCAAACTGTTGTCTAATTAATACTTTAGTTCTACAAGGTGTTAATTCAGATCCTTGAAATGTTAAGAATGTTGTTAGAGGAGTCTTCGGGAAGATGTCGTTGGCTGGCCTATTCTGTAATAAAATATCTATCACTGGAGAGGCTTTTCTGGCTTTACTCTGCAGTGTCTTCATATATTGAAGTGCTAGATCAAATAGAACTTTTGGAATGCTGTAGTTTTATTGTGTTTACCTTTGGCTGTAAAACATTTTGGTGGACTGGTTCTCCGGTGCAGTAAATGTCAGTGTAACTGAACCTGTTAACTCCTGTCTCATTTGTGGTGGCCTGTGGTGATGACAGAGTGCAAGACACACACGCAGCGTATGCTTAGCACAAGTTCAGGGCACTGGCAAATGTGGAAAGCAAAAGGCTACACTTTGTTCCTTTGTTCAAACCCCTTAGTCATACAGCTGGGGGGAATGACCCAGTTCATGGCAATATGAAGAGTTTGGTGGTGACTGGGTGCAGGACCAATACAGCCGTTTTTGGAAATGTGGTCTTGCAAAAGAAAGGTTGTTTCTTTGTTGCTAAAATGTTTAAAATTAAGGAAACTGATGAGGGGTTATTATAGAACTAGGTACATGGTACAAGATGTCTTCTGATTTTATCTCTAAAAAGTAGTTGTGCTGTGGTTAAGCACATTGTATCTTTACTGTCTTTGAGGAGATCTTGTAGGTGTTCACGAAGATGGTAGCAGCTCCTGTGAACTGCTTTACAACGGGTATGAAATTACAGCAGAAGACTTCCAGCCAGGATAAACTGGCACTTTCTCAAAGTAACTTCTCCCTTGCCTCAGTTACTGTGCCAATGCTTGTTTCTTCTTCTCCAGCTTTCCTCAACCCCAGAGCTCATGTAGCTGTAAATTGAATTATTTTGGAAATCTGTCTCAGTTAAAATTAGCTGTATTTATGGTTGTGCAGCTGCATACAAGGGAAGGAAGACAGCTTGAGGATAACAACTGGGGCTGGGAGAGCTGAGACTGTTGATTCTTCTGTCAGCTTGATTAGTGCTGTGGGTTACAATCAATCAGTTGAGTTTAGCAGCTGTAGAAATATCACACACAGTTGCAGCTTTAGATCACGCTCAGATCGTATTTGATATGAAATTTTGCCCCGTCATGATTTACCATTTGCCATCACAATCTGCAGTTTGGATTCACCAGTTTTCACAGGTGATGTTTTCCAGCAGGGAAGAAGCATGCATACGGAAACACCAGGCAAACAGTCCTAAGGAGTCAGAAAGCATTAGAGAAATCTCCCATCCTTGAAAATTTCTGACTAATCTTTTCCTTCACCAAGAAGAAACAGACTCAAAATGCCAAGGAAAAAAAAAAGATAACACTCTCTTACCCCCCAGAATATAAAGGCTGTGTTGGCTTTGGAGCATTAAGTTTAATAGGTGGCAGTATAGATCAACTTTGGAACCAGAAAAATGTCTAATTTAATTTACACCCAAAGATTTTCTGCTGTTTCTTCTTTGTTGTTTTGTGGGCTTTTTTCCCTGCTTTTTTTCCATCTCCTCTTTTGCTTCCTGATTGTGATTTGCAGAACCTCTTCCCTGATTTTCTGTGCTTCTGTTTTGCTATTCTTACTGGGCTTTTTTCTGTTCTGTGTCATGTTCCTACCTCACTCTTATTTCCTGTTTTAGTTCAGTTACTTCCTTGCTCCTTCTGTCTCTCTGTATCTCCCACCCACCCAAGCATCAATCCCACCACCCAGTCGTGGGATTTGAAAAGCCTACCAGACTGAAGACTGGTAGTTGATATTTGACATAGAAAGCTGTGTAGTCTAAAGGTAATGCTTAAGTGAGACACCAAAAAAACCCCAGTCTTCTTCTCCTAGCTATTAGAAAAGGGATGATCCCTTGGATTTTTGGATTCTTCTGGCTAATAAAATGGTCTGATGAAATATATGCTTGTTTGTAATATATCTCTTGTAAGCAAGAGGTGCTTTTTATTTTTGTTGACTCTTCATACAGTGTTGGCTCATATTCTCGTGCTGTTCGTCCCCTTTGTATTCCTGCCTGGGCCATTGTTAGTGAATACATTTTTGTCTTCTCCATCAGCTTTTCTAGACAACTTGAGATTTTCTGTGGGTTTCATTTCTGCCGGCAGAGCTCTGATGATGGAAGATGCTTCTCATCTGTGTTGTACAGATGTTGCTGTTGCGATGCGGTGCTTTCATTATATTTCAAGATTGTTACCTCAGTGAAAAAGAAAATATTCCCAGGATGTATGAAGCTGTCGCTGTTGTACCGGGGACG
>VZRJ01000730.1:20480-35889 GCA_013397565.1 Ptilonorhynchus violaceus
CCCGCCATTTCCCCCCTGCTGCCCAAGGGAGGAGATCCCACCCCACCAGCCCCAAACTGCCTCCCATGGTAGGGGATTTCACCCCTCCCGATCCTCCATGTGAGAACACGCAGCACTGACCCCAGAGAGGATGAAAACTTTATCCCCATGGGAGGGAATCCCACCCCACTGCCCCTTCCCAGGAGGGCATCCCACCCCTCCTCCCACTCTCCGCCTAGGGGAATGGATCCCACCGCAAGTGCTCCCAGACCAGAGGATCCCACCTCACTGACCCCTCTGCACCCGCGGCGGCGAGGAATGCAACAGGGCCCAGGCCAAAGGAGAGCCAGGGAGTCTTCAACAGTTTATTAGAAAGAATGCAGACATTAAAAAAATCCCAGCTGCTCTGAACATAAATTGAGGTTTTTCAGCCCGGTCGCAGGCGCCCGCGCGCCCCACGGTCTGTCACTCGCTGCCAAACCCACAGTGCAAATACGATTTGGTCTAAATGTACAGATTGACAAGCAACAATGTACAGCCACTCGCACCCCGGGCGAGGAGGTGGAAAAGGTTTGGGGTCACACGGGACCAGGGACAGGCTCCGGCCACCGGCGCCGGTCGGGGCTCAGGGGCGAACACCAAACAAGGAGAAATTTTTTAACTTTCCTTTTCAATACAAACTTTTAGTGGAACAGACCTGAAGACACCACAGAGGGATGCGCCTCGCCTGCTGAATTTGGGGAGCCAATGACAACAGTTTTGTTCCCGGTACAAACGGACAATTTCAGGCCGTGGAGAGGAGGGGGGGAAAAAAACGCTCGTTTACCACTTGGTGTTAATTCAGGGTTCTCCCATTGCAATTACATCTGCTACGAGGCAAGGAGGCTCTGTAAACTTTATTGCAACTGTTCTGTACGGATTGCCTACACCTCAATTGGGTTTGTTGGTTGGTTGTTTTTTTTTGGAAGTCTGGAAAACGGTTCATGCATAACGTTATTGCCTCTCGTGGCTTAAGACCGCCCCGTGCCATGGGACACACCTACCATCAGTGAAGCCATTTAAAATGGACTGAAAATGGGTTAAAGGATGCAGGATCTCCCTTTAGGGCTATCAACTCAGGAATTCTTATCTCAATTATGAAATGTTGTGATGAAGTTCTTTCCCCAAAACCCTGAAGACGACAGTTTGCCTTACTCCAGATCCGGCATTTCTAGAGGGAAAGAGAGGAGAGAATTAGTGGTTTAGGGCTGGTTTGTGGGTTTTGTTTTTTCGCTTGGTTGGTTTTAAAAAGCTCCCAGAGCACTATTATGTCACAAGGGCCATGAGCAAGACGACCTGGCCTCCAACCAAAGAGGCCACGGGGCAATTTGGGGCCTCTGCCCTCCCCCCTGGCTCTTCCCAAGGGAAATCCGTGCCAGAGCCACCCTGAGCACGTGCTGCTCCTAAAGCCAAAGCCTCCCTGGGACTGCAGCTGCCTGGGAAGGTCAAACTGGTATTTGGGGCTTGCGTGGAGAGGCTTTCCCAGATTAGATTTGTCTCCCAGCACTGGCTTTAGCTGGCAGCCAGGATGAACATCTGCTGGCCCTGCCCGAGGCCGGCTCGGAGCCTTCAGCAGGTGTGTGAGGGGAAAACAACAACTTACTTTCATCATCACTGTCTGGTGAGTCCTGGAAAGGAGAACAAACAATATTTAGTGGAGCAGACGGTGCCTTTTCTTTACCACCACCCACCAGCAATAAGCTGCTGTTCCCAAACCTGGATCCCTTCTTGGGCAGAGCAGGGATTTTGAGGAACTCCAGGCTCCACAGCTGTTTGGCCTCGCTGCAGAGCCCACAGACCCACAATAACCCCCCAGTGACTGCAGAGAGACACAGACACCAAACAGGACACACTGCATCATGTCCTCACCACCCTCAGCACTGCTGAAGTGGCTTCCCCAGGTGACAACACCTGTGCAAACAAGGTTTGGGGCTATTTAAGGTTTTTGAAGCACTGAAGGGGAGTGCAGGACTTTGACCCAGCCCTGTAGGTGTTTACTCCACCCACATACTCACATCATCTGCCCCATCTACTTCTGGCAAGTCTACGTCGTCGTCTCCTCCCATGTTGTTCATCATCTGCTCAGAGACAGAAAAGCCATGTTTTGGGGTGAATCCAACCCCACTTTCTAACCAAAACCAGCCTAAATGGTTCTAAACCAACAGCCCTCCCTTGCTTTGAGAGATCAGTTGCCCCTGCGCGGGAATTACAAGGTGATGGTGCAAAAAACCTCGGATTCATTGCCCAGAAAACCCCAAACTGCAGGAATTTGTCATCCCCTACCTCGGAAAAGCGGTCGAAATTGGACATGTCTTCATCTGAATCATCTTCCCAGTCTTTCCAGTTGTTGAAGTCCACGCTGAGCCAGTTGAGCTGCACCAACACAAGGAGTTACTTAAGGACATGGAATTATTTAAGGACAAGGAAGTAAGTGGCTGTCAGTCAGAACAGGCAGGTTAACGAGAGCTGCCGTTGATCAGGAGCAGGAAAGTGACCCAAAACTGCTCCAGAATTCGAACATGACCCAAATATTCACTAAATTAAAAGCCAGGGGAGGCAGGAGGTGCCCAAACCCACCTTTGCCCTCTCTTTTGTTAACCTTGGCCATGCCTGACCAGACTCTCCTTTTCGTAAACAACACAAGATGGATCTGTCTGTTCTTTTATGCTTTGATTCCTGAAAAAGACCAAATATCCATTAGTGGCACCAGGATGACCTTCACCAGAACTGCTGACATCCCTCATTTATCTTAAACTCTCCCCTCATTCCTTGTCCTGGAAAATACCACCCAGAGAGGGTTTCATGGATTTGAGTTTGAGCTTTTATGTTCTAAGACATAATTTGCCCAAAATCCATGCAGCAGCCTAAAGAACAGATGGTTATTTTTTAGGATTACAGAATCATGGAACGGTTTGGGTTGCAAAGGACATTAAAGCCCATCCAGTTCCACTCCCCTGCCATTGGCAGGGACACCTTTCACTAAACCCAGGTTGCTCCAACCTGGGCTCAGACACTTCCAGGGACGGAACATCCATAATTTCTCTGGAAAACCTGTGCCAGCCCCTCACCAGGCTCCAGCACCAAAACCACAGGAAGACTCGGGAGGATACTCACATTTGGATCGATATTATTAAAAAGATCGATTTCATTTAAATGTTTAAAGTTATCACTTCCTCCAAGACAACTGCAAGAGAAAAATAAACTGGTGTTTAGCCCAAAACATTTCATAGAACAAATCTGCCTCTTCTCAGCCCTCCCTGTGCCCGAGTTACTCACCTGAACGTGAGTTTGGACTTTTCAAAATTTACATTTACGTCTTTGCTGTCTTCAACACAGAACTCAATAAAGACGTAGTCCCTCCGGTCGTACCACTTTGCAGAGGCAGGCTGCCTGTGGGCACAGCAGGGACACAAGGGCATTGATTTTCATCCAGAAACCAAACAAAAAAACCTTCTTTCTGCGCTTAAAACCCGCATTTCGAGCTTACTGTTATTCCTTAAAGGTGCTTAGGGCTGAAAAAAGAGACCAGGAATAAAAAGAAATGAAGCACTCGGGGTGTGACGCCCCCAGAAAGCTCCTGGGAGGAGCCAGTGAAATCTGAGACTGAAATAAATGTTTCAGCAGATCAAAATTGTGATAAACTTTAAGATGAGCTACTACAGAACGTTGCAGAAGCTCCAGCACCTCCAACAGCTGCATGGGCAGACTTCAGAGTGGTTTTTGTCACACAAGGAGTTAAAAACCGAAGCAAAACTACTGAAAAAAACCTCTTTTTTGGGCTTGATACTATTAAAAATGGATTTGCTATGATGAAGGCTCAGTTACATCAGCACAGGTCAGAGAATCACTGCTCCAACCTCTTCCTACAACCTCCCAAGCACTCACACTGGGACTCATGCATTTGGGAATTCTAGCTTTCCACAACCACCTCAGAAAGTGGCAGCGTGGCCAGGGGAGCTGGGCAAGCCACAAGGCCCTCGACCAGCTCCTGTGTTTGCAGTTGCACCCTGAGAACTCACCTGCAACACTCCATGCTCCGTGGAGCGGGGAAAATGACCTGGCTGGGCTTGAACACCTCCTCCCCCCCTTCCAGTTCTTCCCTGGCAACTGAGGCCGAGCCCAGGGAACGCCTGCATTCCAGGAGAACCAAACAGCCTCCCAGCAGGGCTGTTGCTAAGGCACAGAGGCCACGGGTGTTCCTCACACTCGTTTGTCTTGTCGAGATCAAGGAATCATGGAATGGCTGAGGGTGGGAGGGACCTTAAAAGTTCAGCCAGTTCCACCCCATGCCACGGGCAGGGACACCTTCCACTAACCCAAGTTATTCCAAACCCCATCCAACCCGGCCTGGAACACTTCCAGGCATGGGGCAGCCACAGCTTCTCTGGGAAATCCATTCCAGGCACTCACCAGCCTCACAGGGAGGAATTTTTCCCAGCTGATGCCCCTGCAGAGACCTGCAGTGGGATGAGGTGGAAGGCTCTGAGCTGGACAGGGATCTAAATGAGGAAAGCTGATGTGACACTGCCTGTGACAGCAGTTTCCACCTCACCAAGGAGGCCCTTTGTGCTGCTCTCCAAGTCAATATCTGACCAAAAAATTAACTTTTCAGGCCATTTACTAAATGACCTTTGCTAAACTTTAAGACCAAATTTTGACTCACCTGATCATCAACTGATCAATTGTTGGTATTGAGCTGCAGCACATTTAGTGAACTGACTCACCCAAAGGCCCCACGCCTCATTCCTACCTGCTCCCGTCCGTATTTCCTCAGGATGAACCGAACCACAGCCATGCCCAGCTCCAGCTGAACCCCAAACCAGCCACCTCTGGGCTTCCCCAGTGCCACAGGTCCATGGACACACTGGTGCCAGCTCTGGGAAAGGCAGCGAAATGGCCACGATGCCTCTGGCAGCCCCAACATCTCTTGTAGGTGTAAGAACACCTGCTCAGAGGCCAATATCCGAGGATTTAACTTCCAAGAGCATAAAAACAAGTGCATTCTGAATTCAGCCTTGAGTTTCAGCAAGATGCTGTTCCAGGGCTGAAAACCTGACGCTTCCCCTTGAAGCAGCATTTTAGGGAATGTTAATTATCACCTTATTCAGGTGAAGTGCAGCAGCAGAGCAGCAATTTTCTCACTGTGGTATTTTCAATCCCTTCTTGGACACAGATTTCCTTTTAACAGGGAATGAAAGACTCTCAAAGAGGAAAAGAGGATGAGGAACACCCCGCTCTGCTCCCTCCACATCAGGGGACAAAACCCCTCAGCGTGGGGCACTTGGAACGTCGCTCCAGCCTCGTTATCCAACAGCAATCTCAGTGTCCCTGCCCGGATGACGCAGGGGCTGAATGGTGTTAACACTTCCCAGTTCTCAATGTCAATGGAGACATCTCCAGCCTGCCCAGGGAGCCTCACACGTCCCGGCTCTCGGCTGTGACCTCGGCATCTCTGCCAGGATCGGGGATTTGAGGCACCAATAAACTCAAAGCACTTCCAAAAAATCTTACTCAGCTCAAGGAAACACGCACACGTCCGAGCTGGAGAGGAGTAAGATCCCAAGTAAGTTTTACTCGGCTGTAATTTACGTTTCCGAACCTAAACCTGTGTTGCTTTCCCAGGAATTCACCCTGAACGTGCCCGGAACGCGCTGGAGCAGCCTCTCCTCCCTTTATCTGCTTTTCCAATCTCAACCTCCCAAAGGGAGGAGGGAAACCTCCCTGTGAGCTCCAGTCAGGACTCACCGTTCCAACCAGTAACGCAGGACCCGCCGGAGAGTTGGGATGAGGAGGAAGCCGCAGCTCCTTTGTGGCTCCTGCCCACACGGAGATTCCCAGGAGACAACCACACACAGCAGCCCGTGGGGAGCCGTGCACGTGCTCCCAGTGATCCCAGTGTTCCCACACACCCACAGGAAATCTCCTCCTCTCACAGGCACTGACCCACCAGCAGGACTTGCGACCAGTCACCTGTTACACAGAGCTCCATCCTGCTCCCCCAAATCCCGAGGGAGCTCGGCCTCCTGCCAAGGGGTTTTTGGTTATCCAGCATCCCCAGGGGATTGAGTTCCTTGGAAAAGAGAAGGGAATTTAAACGTGCTCCATCCCGGGTGGTTCCCAGTGCTCCATTCCGCTGAGGATTTCCTCTGTCCCATCCACCTGTGTTTTGGGGACTTCCTGAACAGCCATGACCACCCCGCAGCTCCTCCGGCTCCTCCAGTCCCCACATTCCGATGACAATCGTTATTCCAGCACTGTGGAACAGGTTCTAGAAGCTTCCCTGCAGCACTGATGGGCAATGGGGAGGCTCAGCCTCACCACAGAGCCCTCATGGCTCTGCCCAATCCATGGGGCCTCTGGATATATCCCGGTCTCTGGTACGGCAGCAGCTTCTGACATGCTGAATTCACCAGTGGAATCCCAAATCTCCTCATTTCTGGCATTGAGGAAGTTTCCAAACCTGTCCTCATGCTCCTCATCTGTATCCTGTGCCTAGGGAATCCTCTCTTTGTTCCCTGGAAGTATCCTGACAGTTCCTACAGCTTGAGGACTCTGCAGTCAGATCCTCAATAAGATTTTCCCCTCCCAGACAGCAATAAAAACCTGTTTTACAAAACTACTTTTCCTTTCATTTATATACCCTGGAACGATGCTTTTTTTTCCATTTAAAAAAGCCTCATTTTAGGTTTTAGGTGATTCTACACGAAGCCAGCAGCACTGCAGTTTCAGAATGATGAATTCTACAGAAATTACATGAAAAAACTCCAACTTGATCATGTCCCTCTCACTTTCAGTCACGTTAAGATCAAACAGCTCCACTCACTGTTCAGGGTTTCAGAACAAAAGCAAAAGCCTAGCTGGGGACAAGAGATCAAAAGCCACCAGTCCCTGATGGGTAACACTGTCCTCAGACCAAATTCCTGACAAAATTAAACCTCAGGAAGTGCTCCCGCCTCCAGTCCTTCCAGCCAGCCATGTGGAGGTCACAGAATCCTGGAATGGTTTGGGTTGGAAGGGACCTTGAAGCTCGTTCAGTCTCCCCTCCCTGCCATGGGCAGGGACAGCTTCCACTATCCCAAACTGCTCCAAGCCCCGTCCTATCTGGCCTTGGACACTTCCAAGGATGGGGTATCCTCTGGAAAATCCATTCCAGTGCCTCACCACTCTCACAAGGAGGGGTTTTCTCCCAAAATCCCACCTAACCCTGCCCTTTGACAGTTTGAACCTATTCCCCCTTGTCCTGTCACTGGAAACGTGGGAATGCCGCTGGCAGCTCCCAAGGCAGTGCAGCTCTTCCTTCACAGCCAGTTTTCCCCCTGAAATGTCATCCTGCACACAGAAAACTCCGGCTCTTCTTTCCTGTGCACTGAGGGAACACTCACATTGACCAGAGCTCTGTCACGAGCAGAGCTCGTGCTGGTTTTGGGTCGCTGAAGCAGTCCCGGGAGAATTCCAGGGAAGGCAGTTAATTAGGGCTCCCTGGCACGGCAGCCCGGGCACCTGGGAGCGCGGGATTCCGCTCGGGATGCACGTGGACGCACCCGGAGAGCAGATCCAGAGGCTCACCTGCACCGGGCAGAGCAGCACCGTGGCTGCCCGGGGGCTTTCCATGCGCTTCCACCCCCTCCCAAGGGCCTTTTCGCTATTCCTCGGTTTTCCACGGAGTTCTGGAATGGTTTGGGTTGGAAAGCACTTTAAAGCTCAGCACGTTCTACCCAACGCCGTAAGCAGGGACACTTTCCACTAGATCAGGTTGTTCCAAGCCCCGTCCAGCCTGGCCTTGGACACTTCCAGGGACGGGGCAAAACCCAGGGATGGATTTTACGTGGAAGTTTATAAACAGATTCGCTCGCCTGCACACTCGGGGAGGTTCCACGCGCTACTTACCGGGAGTTTTCCGCGGTTTCGGCCGCCACCGTTCGGCGGGTGCCGGTGGCCACCGACCCACCGAGAAACGCGCAACACCCCCCAAACCCCCCCGCCACCGGGGCCGCCCCGCGCAGCCCCATTCATTCCGCGGCGCCGGGAAATCCCGCCCGGATCGCGGTACGCCGGGGCAGGGCCAGTAACCGGGGCCGGCGGCCGAGCCGGGGCGCTCCGCCCTCGCTCGGTAAGCGGGGCCGGGCCCACCGGGTAACCGGGGCAAGACTGATCCACCCAGTAGTAGCCAGTTCTATCTTTAGGCAGAAATAAAAACCATTCGTTTTAGCTATGATCAGTCCTCCAGCCCAGTTCATTACACTACTGCAAAAACACTAGCATGGCCCCATGAGGTAAGATGCAAGTGTCTGAGGCTTGGACTGTTTCTTTCACTGAATTCTTTCAGCTGCCATTTAAATATGGTGATTCACTATTACCTCTGTCAAATAAGTCTTATTCCACTTCTTTGTCAGGGAGCTGTAATTCAAATAATGTGTATCTTCTATCTATGTTGACGATGGGGTCAACATTACACATGTATTGAATTGAAGGTGAAAAAATAGTCTGGGACCCATACCCTTCATTTTTCTCTTCATGNGAGTTTTCCAGACCCTTCCCGTGCTCCATCCCTTCCCTGGCTCTGGCCACACTCCAGCCCCTCAGTGTCTCTCTGGCCGTGAGGGCCCAGAACTGGACACGGCACTGGAGGTCCCTCAGCAGGGCCAGCACAGGGGGACAATCCCCGCCCTGGAGCTGTGCCCACCCCATGGCTCAGACAGGCCAGTTGCCGTTGGCCTCTGGCCCACCTGGGCACACCTGGGCTCGTGTCCAGCTGCTGGCACCAGCACCCTCAGGGCCTTTCCCAGCTTTCCAGCTACTCTGTCCCCAACCTGGAATGTTCCATGGGGTTGTTGTGAACTGTTGCTTGGCGTTGTTGACCTGTTGGCCTTAGCCCGCAGATGGATCCTGTCCAGATCCCTCTGCAGGAACCCCTGCCTTCCAGATCAATAGCCCATGTCCACGAACCGAGGTGCCCTCGATCCCCTCATCCAGATCATGGATAAAGACATTACACTGGATTGTCCCTAACATGACCACCAGCTGGATGTGTCCCCATTCCCCAGCCTGCTCTGGGCCCAGCCACCAGCCAGGTTTTAACTCCAAGGAGTGCATCTGTCTCAAAGACTTTACTGCAGTCCACGCAGACACATCCACAGCCCTTCCATCATCCATGATTCCCTGTTCCTGCACGCTTCAGGGGAGTAAGAAGCACCCTGAAGGGAACCCTGAGGGATGAAGGGGGTGACCCTGCAGCTGACAGCCCGGCATGGTGCTGACCCGGGCTCACGTCCAGCCAGGCTCTGGGACAGGAAGGAAAGGAAGGAACAGGCAGGTGCTGTTCCAGGACGGGGTATCGGCGCCGGGATCTTCCCGGGAGGAAGGCTCCACCCAGGGGCCATGACTCCGTGGGAGGGGTGGGCAACAAAGCACCACGGAGCAGCAGTTTCACCAACAATAAGCCACAACTTTTATTAACTGATAGAAATAGTACAAATTTTAAATTTAGTTGTATTTTACTTTTCTCTGAAACACCAAAAAAGGCTCCTCGCTCCAGCGGCTACATCGTCAGCTCCTGCAAGGAGAATGGGGGTCAGGAGCCAGTCCAGAGCTGGAACTCTCCCAAGGGACCCCCCCCCCAAACCTGCTGCCCCCCACAACACTCACCATTATCGCGTTTACAATGTCGTTACTGTTGTTCTTGAGGGCTCGCACGGCCTTCGCCCGCGACACGTTCGCCTGCGACATCACCAGCTCGATGTCTTTCACCTCCACGCCGGTTTCGTCAACCTGAAGGAGACACAGAGCCCGGGATTGGCGCCAGCTCCAGGCCTGGCATGAGTTGGGATTGTCTGGATTGGAAGGCAGGAGGCCAGGCCTGCGCTGTTCACACCCCCACGGAAGGACCCTGCGCTCTCCCTTGGCAGAGACATGGATGAAGGAGAGGAATCTGTGGATTAACTCAAACCACAGCCCTGCAGAGAGGCTGGGGAAGGTGTTACCTCCTCTTCCTCGCTCTCCTCCTGCACCGTGGGGGTCTGTGTGTTTTCCTGGATGTTGGAAACAGGTTCTCCTTGCACTTTGAACTTTTCGGCAGCCGCCAGCTGGGCCTGCTGGGACAGGTCTTCGATCTGCAGGAGGGAAAGAAAGGAGCAGTGAGGCCAGTCCTGGGCAATCCCAGCACATCAGTGGAGCCACAAGGTACACAGGTGACAAAAAGGAACCCTGGCACAGCGTTCTGCTGGCTCCAGGTGCTACCAGGGTGGGCTCACCTTGGCCTCGCCGAAGACGATGTAGGTGTCTGATGCTGGGCTCTTGTACACGTCTGGCTTTGTGATGACAAAGAGGATGTTCTTGGATTTCCGGATGGTGACTCTGGTGACTCCTGTCACCTGGCGAAGGCCCAGCTTGGACATTGCCTGAAAAACACAAGGGAAACATCAGCGGGAGAAGGAAGTGCCCTGGAGCCAGCCCAGATATGCCCACTCCTCTCTCCAGAGCCCCAGATCCAACGTTTGCTGCGTGGATACACGTGGAAATGTGCATTTACTGCCATAGAGGAGCATTCCCAGGCTGTCAGCCGGAGGAAATGCTCCAATCCCAGGACTGGTGAGATCCCCAGTGTGACTGAGCCCCAGGGCTGTTCCCCAGGGACAGGTGAAGCCTCACCTTCCGAGCTTTCTTCTCGCTCCGGCTCTGTTTTGCTTTGCTGACAGGTTCTTCATCTATTTCGGCTGCTGCCGCGAGCTGCAGGGAGGGAAAACATGAGGGATCCGTGACAATCCTGGGGTGACACCGCAGGGATCCCGATCCACCATGGCTGGCGTGTGCCACCTGCCCTACCTGCGCCTGCTGCGTCGTGGCCTGTGTGGAGTCCTGCTCTTCGAGCTCTGGTACGGATTCATCGCTGTCGGACTCTGTGCCAGATCCTGCAGGAACACACACACCCCTCAGTCTTCCCACCTCAGGTAGGTCCAGGGGACGCAGCCTTTGCTGCTGGTTCCCAAGTGCAGTCACCAGTCAGCCCAGTTACGTGGTGGAAGGAGCATTCCCTGCACTACAAATGCCATCAGGAGTTCTTCCTGCACTCCAAATGCCATCAGCAGGGTGGCATGAGTGGGTCCCAAGCCTCTCCCCACAGCGGGAGCCAAGTGCCAGGGCCCCATGGATGCCCAGAGGCCCCAGAATGAGTCCCTCAAGGCAGCTCCAGCCTGTGGCACCAGCTCGAGGAGGAAGTCGGTGGCACTCCCAGGGTGCTGAGGTGACAGCAGCCCAGTGTATCAGGACCCTCTTGACTCTCCTCAACCCCAGAGCTGACACACGGCACCGAGACCCCATTCACTGAGCCCTCGGGGCTGCTGCACATCCGTGACTTCACTATAGGGATAATCAGGGATAACCCTGAACCCCCCCTCAGAGAACAGCACCTCCGGATGTCCAGAGGGCCACTAGCTGCAGTGCCACCACCGCCTGTGACCCACAGCACTGACCACGCCAGTGACCGAAGCAGAGCCGGGTGTCCCCAGCCTCGGAGGCCGGAGGTCACCTGGAGGTGACTGTGATGCTCCCGTGCAGCCATTACCTGGATTCAGTCCCGCTTCCTGCTCTGGGAAGGGCCTCTGTGCCCACGGCACACAGGAGCCCTCGCAAAGCTCTCTGCAGGTGTCGGGGTGTGCCCGGGGTTCCCAACACTTCAGGCAGAGCGTGGGGACAGCCCGGTTTGGCACCAGCACTGCCCGCAGCTCCCCTTCCGCCGCGGGCCGGACATTGGGACACCACGTGGACACCACACACAGCAGGGACAGGCACGTGGCAGCTCCTCCCGAGCCTCCATGTGAAGCCAGCTCAGCTCGCAGTGCCCATGCCACAAACCACACCGTGCTCCGTGCCCCAGGACACGCGTTAGTGACCGCCGGGACCGTGCCGAGCGCCGTCCCTCCCCGTGCCCCGGCTCACCGGCTGCTCGGCTCAGTCTCTCCCGGCACGCCGGGGCCCCGGGCGGGGTTAGTATCCCGTGGGCAGCCAGTGACACTCCATGCACACGGCAAACCGCGGCCGCAAATACCCTTGTCATTCTTGAGGATGGGCTGCGGCGCCGGGACCCCCGCGGGGGGAGAGAGCTCCAGCAGCACGGGCGGCTCGGGGGGGAGCAGAGGTGGCAGGTCCTCGTCGTCAGCGCTGAGCGGGGCCTTCGAGGGGGGCTTGGGTTGGGGGGGGCGAGGGGCCGGCTTGGCCACCTTATTATTGGGGAGGGGCTGCTGCTTCTTGGTGGGGGGAGTGCTCAGGGCAGAGCTGGGACAGCTGGCGTCTGCTTTTGGGGCGGCTGGGGGCTTCGGGGGGGCACCAGGAGCACCCGTGGCTGGAGCAGAAGTCGGGACCGTGGGTGGAGCTGCAGGAGTTGGGGTGGCCTTGGCAGGGCTCTTTGGGGGGGCCTTGGCCTCAGCAGGGCTTTTTGAGGGTCCTTTGGCCGCAGTGGGGGTGGCTGGAGCTGGGGTGGCTTTCACAGGGCTCTTTGGGGGTGTTTTGGTTGCTGGGGGAGTTGTTGGAGCTGGGGTGGCTGTAACAGGGCTCTTGGGAGGTGCTTGGGCAGGAGCTGGAGGTGTTTTGGCCTCAGGAGGGGTGGATGGAGGTGGGGTGGCTTTGGCAGGGCTCTTTGGGGGTGCCTTGGCCTCAGCAGGGCTTTTTGAGGGTCCTTTGGCCGCAGTGGGGGTGGCTGGAGCTGGGGTGGCTTTCACAGGGCTCTTTGGGGGTGTTTTGGNCTTTGACTGGGCTCTTTGGGGGTGCCTTGTCCTCAGTGGGGGTGGCTTTGACTGGGCTCTTTGGGGATGCCTTGTCCTCAGTGGGGGTGGCTTTGACTGGGCTCTTTGGGGGTGCCTTGTCCTCAGTGGGGGTGGCTGGAGCTGGGGTGGCTTTGACTGGGCTCTTTGGGGGTGCCTTGTCCTCAGTGGGGGTGGCTTTGACTGGGCTCTTTGGGGATGCCTTGTCCTCAGTGGGGGTGGCTTTGACTGGGCTCTTTGGGGGTGCCTTGTCCTCAGTGGGGGTGGCTGGAGCTGGGGTGGCTTTGACTGGGCTCTTTGGGGGTGCCTTGTCCTCAGTGGGGGTGGCTTTGACTGGGCTCTTTGGGGATGCCTTGTCCTCAGTGGGGGTGGCTTTGACTGGGCTCTTTGGGGGTGCCTTGTCCTCAGTGGGGGTGGCTGGAGCTGGGGTGGCTTTGACTGGGCTCTTTGGGGGTGCCTTGTCCTCAGTGGGGGTGGCTTTGACTGGGCTCTTTGGGGATGCCTTGTCCTCAGTGGGGGTGGCTTTGACTGGGCTCTTTGGGGGTGCCTTGTCCTCAGTGGGGGTGGCTGGAGCTGGGGTGGCTTTGACTGGGCTCTTTGGGGGTGCCTTGTCCTCAGTGGGGGTGGCTTTGACTGGGCTCTTTGGGGATGCCTTGTCCTCAGTGGGGGTGGCTTTGACTGGGCTCTTTGGGGGTGCCTTGTCCTCAGTGGGGGTGGCTGGAGCTGGGGTGGCTTTGACTGGGCTCTTTGGGGGTGCCTTGTCCTCAGTGGGGGTGGCTTTGACTGGGCTCTTTGGGGATGCCTTGTCCTCAGTGGGGGTGGCTTTGACTGGGCTCTTTGGGGGTGCCTTGTCCTCAGTGGGGGTGGCTGGAGCTGGGGTGGCTTTGACTGGGCTCTTTGGGGGTGCCTTGTCCTCAGTGGGGGTGGCTTTGACTGGGCTCTTTGGGGATGCCTTGTCCTCAGTGGGGGTGGCTTTGACTGGGCTCTTTGGGGGTGCCTTGTCCTCAGTGGGGGTGGCTGGAGCTGGGGTGGCTTTGACTGGGCTCTTTGGGGGTGCCTTGTCCTCAGTGGGGGTGGCTTTGACTGGGCTCTTTGGGGATGCCTTGTCCTCAGTGGGGGTGGCTTTGACTGGGCTCTTTGGGGATGCCTTGTCCTCAGCGGGGGTGGCTGGAGCTGGGGTGGCTTTGACTGGGCTCTTTGGGGATGCCTTGTCCTCAGCGGGGGTGGCTGGAGCTGGGGTGGCTTTGACTGGGCTCTTTGGGGGTGCTTTGGCTGCGGGGGGGGCAGCTGGAGCTGGTGGAGCTGCAGGAGATGGTGAAGCAGGAGCTGGAGTGGCAGGGGATGGAGTGGCAGGGGATGGGGGAGCAGCAACAGGACTCTTGGGAGCAATTTTGGCTGCAGGTGGGGTGGCTGGAGCTGGGGTGGAAGGAGTTGGGGTGGCACCTGGGGCAGCAACAGGGCCCTTGGGACCCTCTTTGGCTGTGGGAGGGGCAGCTGGAGCTGCCACGGTTGGTGTGACAGGGGCAGAGGAGGCAGCTGGGGCAGTGACTGGGCTCAGGGGAGGTGCCATGGCCAATGTGACAGGAGCAGCAGGAGCTGTTTTGGCAACAGGAGGGGTGGCCAGAGCTGCCACGGCCGGTGTGACTGGGGCAGAGGGGGCAGCTGGGGCAGTGACTGGGCTCAGGGGAGGTGCCATGGCCAATGTGACAGGAGCAGCAGGAGCTGTTTTGGCAACAGGAGGGGTGGCCAGAGCTGCCACGGCCGGTGTGACTGGGGCAGAGGGGGCAGCTGGGGCAGTGACTGGGCTCCCAGGAGCTGGTTTGGTCACAGGAAGGGTGGCTGGAGCTGCCATGGCCAGTGTGACAGGGACAGAGGGGGCAGTCGGGGCAATGACCGGGCTCAGGGGAGGTGTTTTGGCCAAAGGAAGGGTGGCCGGAGCTGCCATGGCCGGTGTGACAGTGGCAGCAGGAGCTGCTTTGGCCACAGGAGCGGTGGCTGGAGCTGCCATGGCCAGTGTGACAGGCGGGCAGCTGGCAGAGGGGACAGCAGGCACAGGAGCTGCTGGTGGGAACATGGGGCTCGCTGGAGGCCCTGGGAGGGACACGGCAGCTCCCAGAGCAGGTGTGGACAGGGCAGGAGCCACGGGAGCTGCCCGAGGGTCTGGGCTCCCAGGAGGGGTCCTGGCCACTGAGGGAGGGACTGGGTGTCCCACACCTGGAACCACCGGGGCAGGGCCCATGGGACTCGCCTTGGTCACAGAAGGAGCAGCTGGGACCAGTGGAGAGGCTGGAGCACCAGGGGCTGGGCCCGGTGGGGCAGTGGCAGGATGCCCCTGGGACATCCCAGCTGGCAGCAGAGGGATAGGGGGTGACAAGGGGGCTTTGGGGGCAGCCAGGAAGACAGGCGGAGAGATGGCACCGACCAGGGCTGGGCACTGGGTTGGAACCGGGGCTCGAGGAGAGGCTGGAACAGAACCCAGCGGGGTGGAAGCAGGAATTCCAGGAGACACTGGGACTGCCGGGGGGGCAGGCCGGGCCACGACAGGGCAGACAGCGGCTGCAGGGAGTGGGGGCGATCCCAGGCTCTGGGGACAAACTGCCACGGGGGGAGCAGGCAGGAAACTGGGAGACACTGGC
>VZRJ01000730.1:44966-63568 GCA_013397565.1 Ptilonorhynchus violaceus
GGGGGGGACGCGGGGATATTCCGGGGTCCGGGGTGGTCCCGGAGTTCGGGGTGGTCCCGGGGTCCGAGAGATTCCCGGGGCGGCAACGCAGCGGTGCGGGAACCCCCGGGCGCCTCCCGTTAACTATTCCCCGCAAGAGCTGCCGGAACAGAGCCCCGGGACAAGGACACAGCCCGCGGCACAGCCCGCAGCCCGGCGGGCTCCAGGCGGCAGCACCGGGACGAGCCCCGTACGAGGACGGGGCGGAGCCGCCCCCGCATCCCGGTAGTGCCGGGAAGCCCCGAGTCTTCTCCGCGATCGTTGCCCCGGGATTCCGCTAATTAATTATTAACAGCGGNCGGGCTGCGGGTGCTGGCCGCCTGCCTGACCGACACCGCGGCCGCGCAGCTGCGGGCGGCCACCTCCGACCGGCTCCAGACCGTCCTGCTGGACGTCAGCTCCAGCAAGAGCATCGCCGACGTCACCGCCTGGGTCCGGGAGCGTGTGGGTGATCAAGGTAGGAATGAGTGCCCACCCCATTGTCACCCCCACCAGCCCTTCTGCCACCTCGCCCGCTTGTGCTGGCTCAGGCGGGGCTGGCGTGGGGCCGTGGGCTGGGGGACAGCTCCAGCTCATCCCATCCTCTCTGCAGGGCTCTGGGGACTGGTGAACAACGCAGGGATCGCCATCCCCGTTGCTCCAAATGAGTGGCTGAGCAAGGAGGACTTTCTCAAGGTGCTGGATGTCAACCTGGTGGGCCTCGTGGAGGTGACACTGAGCCTCCTGCCGCTGGTGCGGCGGGCGCGGGGCCGCGTGGTCAACGTGTCCAGCGTGATGGGCCGGCTTTCCTTCTTTGGTGGCGGGTACTGCATCTCCAAGTTCGGCGTGGAGGCCTTTTCCGACAGCCTCAGGTAAGTCTGCCACGGCAGGCACCATCCTGATTTCCCAATTTGTTTTTTCAGACTTTGTCAACCCCCATCCTCACGCAACCATGGCTGAGCACGGGTGGAACTCATATCTGCTGCTGAAGCGTGACATGGCCCCGCAGTCCCGAGCTTTGCTTTGTCCCCAGCCCATGCAGATGTGGCAGATGTTTGCTGACACACTGCCTCGGCCATGTGCCGGGCTGGCCCAGGGTCCACTGGCGTGGTCAGGCTCCACTCCACGCCTCTAGCACGAGGCTGCACCTGGCTGCATCCCATGGGAGAGAAAGGCACGGACACACTCCGGTGCTGCTCCCATGTCCCACAGAACCCGATCCCTTCCAGGCTTGAGATGCGCAACTTTGGGGTGAAGGTCTGCGTAATCGAGCCGGGCTACTTCAAAACAATGATCACCAACGTTGAGAACCTGGAGAAGAGTATTTATTCCGCATGGGAGAAGCTTCCACAGGAAATCAAAATGAGTTACGGGGAGAGTTACTTGAAGCAGTGTGAGTACCTCCCCCAACGGCTGAGCGATGCTGTTTCTCTCCTGACACAAGGCACATCCGTGGGGCCATGGGGGTCCTATGAGGGTCCCATGGGGACACCACTGCCCTGATGCCCCATGGAGCCACTTGGCTCTGGGATCTCAGTGGCGTTTTCTGCCTCTGCAGTTGCAGGGTTGCTCAAGGTGCTGCAGAAGAGCTGCGGCTCCAACCTGTCGCTGGTCACGAACTGCATGGAGCACGCGCTGACCAGCCTCCACCCCCGCACCCGCTACTCCGCCGGCTGGGACGCCAAGCTGCTCTACCTCCCCCTCAGCTACCTGCCCTCGGCCCTCAGCGACTTCCTGTTCGCCTTGTTCTACCCCAAATCCGTTGGGAAAGCCTAAGGCGGGGATGCAGCGGGCAGCCAGGACCAGGTGGTGCAGGGTGGGATCCGGTGACGCAAGGTGGGATCCAGCATTGCCTGCAGCCAAGGCTGTGCCAAGGTCCCTGAATCTGTAACTCCATGTAGGTCTCACCCTCTGTCCTCTGCTTGCAGACGGTTTTGTCCTGAATAAAGACTCCCTGTTCCCTGCTGCCAGACTGTGGTGTCACCTTCGGCACCAAGGCCGTGCCATGGGGCCTCCTGCAGCTCTGGCTGTTCCCCCAAGCACCTGCTCCATGCAGGGTCCAGCCCCTGCCAAGTTGCCAGGGGACTTGCCCAAACTGGCACCCCAGGTATTAACACACACAAATAAAACTCAAACCTGTTCCAGCCTGAGCAGATTTCCCTCTAGGCAAAGGACTGGGCCCCATCTTCCTCCTCTGCCTCCTCCTCATCCTCCTCCTGCAGAACCAGTGGAGCCTGCCCAGCTCCATCACCGTGGTTGGTTTGGTTCCCACCAAAGCCGGTTAAGATGGAAAGGTCCAGGGTTGGTGCTGCTGACAGTGTCTGGAGGGTTCCACCAAATCCAGCTCTGTGGGGCATTGGGATCCACCTGCTAAGGGCACAGCAGAGCCCCAGGCACACGGAATGGTGCAAGGTGGGAATCGCAACCCACGGAGGCAAAACTTGCCCCGGGTCATTCCGCAACCCTGGCTCTATATAAAGGCCAGAGCACGGCTGGCACAGGTGGTCACCGAACGGTGCCGAGGATGTGGCTGTGCGCGGCGGCACTGCTGCTGGGGCTGCTCCTGCTGCGGCGCTGGCACCGGGAGCGGCAGACGGTGCCGCGGCTCTCGGAGAAGCACGTGCTGATCACAGGATGTGACAGCGGCTTCGGGAACCTGCTGGCGCGGCAGCTGGACGCGCGCGGGCTGCGGGTGCTGGCCGCCTGCCTGACCGACACCGCGGCTGTGCAGCTGCGGGCGGCCACCTCTGACCGGCTTCAGACTGTCCTGTTGGACGTCACCTCCAGCAAGAGCATTGCCGACGTCACTGCCTGGGTCCGGGAACATGTGGGTGATCAAGGTAGGACGGGGTGGACACCCCATTGCCACCTCATTGTCACCCCAGCAGCCCTTTCTGCCAGCTTGCCCACTCACGCCCAGCACCATGGGGCTGGCACGGGGCCATGGAGCAGCTCCAGCTCATCCCATCCTCTCTGCAGGGCTCTGGGGACTGGTGAACAACGCAGGGATCGGTGCTCCCACCGCCCCGAACGAGTGGCTGAGGAAGGAGGACTTTCTCAAGGTGCTGGATGTCAACCTGGTGGGCCTCGTGGAGGTGACACTGAGCCTCCTGCCGCTGGTGCGGCGGGCGCGGGGCCGCGTGGTGAATGTGGCCAGCGTGATGGGCCGCCTCTCCTGTTTCGGGGGCGGGTACTGCATCTCCAAGTTCGGCGTGGAGGCCTTTTCCGACAGCCTCAGGTAGGGTGGTGGCAGCCCCCGGAGCTCTACCGTGCCCATCCAGCAGCCCCCGGCGCTGCCCCGCTGTCCCCACACAGGGTTTTATGTGGCTCCCAGTTACATCCTCCCCACAGGGCTTGTGAAACCCTGACCCGGACACCTGCAGGGCGGGAGCGTGGGCAGGGCTGGAACCGTGGTTGTGCAATATAGGGAAGCGTTTCGAGGAGCTCTGGAGCAAAGCACTGGAGGAGTCCAGGGGTGGGGAGAATGGGCATGTCCTGAGGTCCGGGGGGTCACCGAGTCTGGGAGGTCCCGAAGTCCGGGGGTGGCCCGGGATCCGGGGTTCTGGAGTCCGGGGGGTCTCGAGGCGCTGAGATCTGGGGGGTGTCCTGGGATCCGAGTTGTGGGGATCCGGGAATGCTCCGGGGTCCGGGGCAGTGCCGGGGCACTGAGGTTCAGGGGGATTCCAGCGTTCTGGGATGTCACGGGACCCGGGCAGGTCCCGAGGCACTGAGGTCTGGGAATGTCCCGGGATCCAGGGGGCTCCTTGGAGCAAGGACAAGGCTCCCCTGTGCCCATGAGGGGATGCTTGGGGGGATCACGGGCTTCCCCTCGCTCCTTCCCCCCCAGCCCCTCTCTGGCTCGGGACGGCGACTCCCGCTGATGTCCCCACCCCGGGCAGGTGGGAGATGCGACCCTTCGGGGTACAGGTCTCCATCATCGAACCTGGAAGTTTCCAGACGGGAATGATCGACCCCGCGCCGCTGGTGAAGGGCTTCGTGCGCCTCTGGGAGCGGCTCCCGGCAGAAGCCCAGGCAGCCTACGGCCGCCAGTACGTGGACAAATGTGAGTCCATCCCCACACGGCTCCATCGCCCCCGCTGACCCCACCGCCACGGGGCTGACCCCCTTCTGTCCACCCAGATGTCAAGGCCACCATCCTGATGCACCGCCTGAGCAGCTCCCGCCTGTCGCACGTCACCGATGCCATGACACACGCGCTGCTCTCCCGCTGCCCCCGCAGCCGCTACGCCGCTGGCTGGGATGCCAAGCTCATCTTCCTGCCCCTCAGCTACTGCCCAGCCTGGCTGTCCGACACCATCCTTGGCCTCTTCCTGACCATCTCGGCCAGCGGGATTCCCTGAGGATGGCCACCGGAGCGGGGACACGGACACGGCGCCCGTGGGTGAATCACACCCCCGGGAACGTGCTCAATAAAGGTGGTGCAATGCTGGGGCTCCGGCCACGGAGGTGTCCGATGGCCACCTGGCCACGGTGCTGGTGACCCATCCCACCGGGGGAGGTCCCATGGCAGGACCCCGGCTGCTGCCTGTGCCCAGAGCAGCCGTGTATCCAGGGTTACCCCGGCTCGGCTGGCAGGGAACGAGCTGGGAAAGGCAGCGCGGTGTTTATCCATTCTCTGGCGTATCCAGGGATGACCCGACTAAGCTGCCAGGGAACGGGCTGGCAGACGCAGCACGATGTTTATCCATCTCCCGGGCGCGTGGGCGATGATCCCTGCGTCACTCATCGCTCTAATTAAGAGCTGATTAGCGATCAGTAGCTGGGGGGCAGGTCTCTGAGGTTGTGCACTTGCCTGCAGGACCAGAGCAGCCCTAACGCAGCCTCGCTCCCCCCAGCTCGGGCAGAGGCTCAGCCCACTCCGGACCGGGACCCCCGAGCTGCGACGAGGAGGACGAGGGGCGTGAGGAGGACATGGGACCTTGCACAAGCTGCGTTCAGCTCGCCGAGCTGCTTCCCCAGCAAGGAAGCTTCTCCGAGATGTTTTCTTTGGCTTAGCAAAGTACAACGTGCCCGGCAGCCCCCGCATGTCACGTTCGTGGCTCGCTTGTCCCCAGGGGCCGGGACGCGGCGTGCCAAGCCCCCGGGAGCTGCTGCCTTGGCTGTACCTGCCGTGGGACACCCGTGCTCACATCCCTCCGGCAGCATCCCGGGCCGGCGACGGCTGCGCAGGGTGGGAGAGGGTGGGAACGGCAAATTCCCGGCGCTGCCTCTGCCTGGAGCCCTCTCCAGATCCTGAGAGAGGCTGGGGGTTGCTGGGCACACATTTGGGGTGCTGAGAGCCTTGGGGCGGCCCAGGCATCGCGGCAGGGATGGGGAGAAGGGGCTGAGCCGCCTGTCCCGCTCCCCACGGCTCAGCTGGCTTGGAAATACAACCGGCTCCCAGCCCCTGCTGTTCCCACCAGGATCAGCAGCCCCTGCACAATCCCTGACGGCTCCCAGATCCTTCTCAATCCCAGAGCTCGGTGTGGAAATTCCCTGACCTTTCAAACAGAACCAGCAGACCACTGCTTCCCCCTTGGGTGGGGGCAAAGCCCCCCAGCCCGTCAGTGGCAGAGCTGTCCCTCACCACCCCCACGGCCTCAGCTGAGCCAAAATGTGCCCGAGGCGAGCACGAAGCTGCTGAGTTCCTGTTTGGGAGCCGGACCCCGGGTCCGGTACCTGCCCACGGGGTCACCAGAGCCGGGCTTGTTGTTGTGCGACACCACTTATCAGTGCCCTCGTGCTTTCCCACTCCGGCCGTGCCTTCCTTCCGAGCCGATTGTTGATCCCGCAGCCTTGTCTGCACGCGAGAAAAGGAAATTTCCTGCAATTGTTTCGCAGGACTTGCAGCTCGATGCAAAATTTTCTGCCTATCAGCCCCCTCCCCAGCGCCGGGGCAAGGCTCGAGCCCCCTCCCTTCCCCTGTCAGACCGCGGGGCAATCACGGCTCTGTGATTAATTGCTGCCTGGCCAGAGGTGCTTCTCTGGCGACATCCATCTGCCATCGGTTCCCGCGGCAGCGCTGCCCGGGCAGAGATTTCAGCTTTCAGCCCCTTTCCTCCGAAAAGAACCCTGAGCTCACCCCGATATCAAGCTGGCATCAGGGACAGCCGGTGGCACCTTCGTTATAACCCACCCCAACCCCGCCGCGATTCCCAGTGCTGGGGCAGGACCTGGGATGTATTTTCCCCACAGCACGATCCAAGCGGGATCCAGCCCCCGAGCCCAGCGGGGTGACAGTGGAGGGGACCCTCAGAAGGCCTCCGGGACCCCGGTCCATCCCCAGGCACCTGCGGCTTCCACACCGACACCTGCCCGGGGCCTCCCCACCCCCTTCCCCAGCCCTGCTGCAAAATCAAACGGGAGCCGGGCCACGGGGCTGGAAATCCAGTAAACGTCCCCCACGCTGGGCTGTCTCAGGATGTTGCACCACGATGGTCATTTCCTGCCAGGGTAGCGGCCACCAAGCCCACTCCCAGCTCCGTGCCCAGAGGCACGGGAGCTGCTGAGCCGAGAGGATCCCTGTGCTCCTGAACAGCCCCTGTGCAGCCCCCGCTCTGCCGCCGGTGAGCCAGCGCCGGCCCTCCTCCCTCGTGTCCCTCTGTCCTTTCTCCTGTCCGTCTGTCCCCTCTCCCATCCGTCTGTCCCTTGTCCTGTTTGTCCCTTCTCCTGCCCACCTATCCGCTCTCCTGTCCGTCCCCTCTCCCTTCTCCTGTCCGTCTGTCTCTTCTCCTGTCTGCTTGTCCCCTCTCCCATCTGTCTGTCCCTTCTCCTGTCTGTCCGTCCCTTCTCCTGTCCGTCTGTCCTGTCTCCCATCCGTCTCTCCCCTCTCCTGTCCACCTGTCCCTTCTTGTATCTGCTTGTCCCCTCTCCCATCCGTCTGTCCCTTCTCCTGTCTCTCCCTTCTCCTGTCTGTCCCTTCTCCTGTCTGCTTGTCCCCTCTCCCCTCCATCTGTCCCCTCTCCCGTCTCTCTGTCCCTTCTCCTGTCCATCTGCCCGTTCTCCTGTCTGCCTATCCCTTCTCCTGTCCACCTGTCCCCTCTCCCATCCATCTGTCCCCTCTCCCGTCTGTCTGTCCCTTCTCCTGTCCATCTGCCCGTTCTCCTGTCTGCCTATCCCTTCTCCTGTCCATCTGTCGCCTCTCCCATCCATCTGTCCCCTCTCCCATCCATCTCCCCTCGATCCCGGCCTCTCAGGAGCTGCACCGTGGAGAGGGTGGGAGGTTCAAGAGCCCCGGGGGTGGCAGGTCCTGCCTCTCCATGCTTTCGGGGGCGGGTGGGTGTCAGCCCGAGTGGGTGTCAGCCCACTGCCACAGGGGTGACACTTGTGGGGGACACCCGGCTGTGGCTTGGTCCTGGCTTGCCGGGCTCCGAGTCCAGCAGGAACACCCCGCTGGCATGGCACACTCCTCCAGCATTCCCGAGGGAATGGCTGCTCCTGAATTCTTCCAGCGGCATGGGGCTGGACGGAGTCCGCGGCACCTTCGCCGTGTGGATGCAGCTGTGCTGGGATCGGAGCTCTCACTTGGGCCAATGAGAGGATGTTGAGGTCAACTGCATTTCCCTGAAATTGATAATTTTGTCACCTACTTGGAAGTACCCATGGCTCATGGCAGAGAGAGGGCGGCCGGCAAGTGACCACGCCCTGAGGGCTCGGGTGGGAGCGGCGACTTTCCTGTTGGAGCTGAGTCTGCAGGGCACGGTCACTGGCACGGTCAGTGGCTTGGGCACCTGCCTGTGCCCCAGACCGGGCTGTGGGACAGGGGACAGTCATGTGGTGACTGTTGTTTGTGGCTGGCATTTATTCTGGGATGTGAGGGGATCGCCTGGGCAGACATGGAGTCTTTTGAGGGTTGATTAGGGAGTCACCATAGGAATAAAAATTGGGTTAAAAGCCCCCATAAGGATCTTGTTGAGGCCCACACAAGGGCTCTGCATTTCAGACTGCCCAGCTCAGTGTCTCCCTTTCCCTGCAGCCACCAGGATGGCCGAGGTGACCACGGTCCACACGGAGACACACACTCTCCCCAGCGAGTACGGCGACTACCAAAACTTGTCCGAGCTGTTCCGCCTCCTGAACCACACCTACACCTACTGCGAGTTCAGCCTGGACGAGAACGTCAAGCGGGTGATCCTCTTCATCCTCTACCTGGTCATCTTCGTGGTGGGCTTGGTGGAGAACCTCCTCGTCATCTGGGTCAACTGGCAGACACGGGGCAACAAGAGCTTGGTCAACCTGTACATCATCAACATGGCCATCGCTGACCTCGGGGTGCTGCTCTCGCTGCCCATCTGGATGCTGGAGGTGATCCTGGATTACACCTGGCTCTGGGGCAGCTTCCTCTGCCGCTTCACCCACTACTTCTACTTCGCCAACATGTACGCCAGCATCTTCCTCCTCACCTGCCTGAGCGTGGATCGCTACGTGACCCTGACCAGCTCCTCCGCCTTCTGGCACCGGCACCAGCACCGCGCGCGCCGCGTGGTCTGCGCCTGCAGCTGGGTGCTGGCCGCCGCCATCCCCTTCCTGGAGGTGTCTCACATGCAGCTGGTCAACACCGGCGAGCCCATCTGCATCTTCATGGCCCCCTTCGAGACCTACGACGAGTGGGCGCTGGCGGTCAGCTTGGCCACCACCACCATCGGCTTCCTCATCCCCTTCCCCGTCATGGCCGTGTTCAACGTGCTGACGGCGCGCTTCGTCCGGCGCGCCAAGCCGGAGAGCCAGAAGCACTGCCTGCTCATCTACGCCTACATCGGGGTCTTCCTCGTCAGCTGGCTGCCCTTCCACGTCGTGCTGACGCTGCTCACCCTCGAAGGCAACCACATCATCCTGCACTGCACCTTCGCCCACTTCCTCTACTTCTTCTACGACGTCATAGACTGCTTCACGCTGCTGCACTGCGTCATCAACCCCGTCCTCTACAACTTCCTCAGCAAGAACTTCCGCAGCAGACTCGTCTCCGCCGTGGTCAAGTACCTCCCCAAGGACCACGGTGGCCAGAAGGGCGCCGGCGACTCCTCCTCCAGCACGCAGCACTCCATAGTCATCGCAAAGGACAACAACCCCCCCAACTAAGGGGGGGTGGGACTCTCCCAGCCTCTGTGGTGGCAGTGGTCACTCGCTGGGGACAGCAGGATTGGTTTTCCTGGTGATGAGCAGACAATTTTCTTCGACACAGCCCTTCTTGGCTGGGCACCTCCTGCAGCTGGATGAGGTGCCAGGCGCTCGGGAGCTGTGGACATCTTGTCTCTGGGGTGCTGCTGTGTCCAACCTAAATAAAGGATAAGAGAAAAAGATATTCCGTTTTCCAAGTGAAACCCTCGCAATAATAAAGCTTGTTACACCACTCGGGGTCTAACACAGCCCGGCCCCTGGGACCTGACCCCCATCCCGCCCTGAGCTGTGGGGTTGAGGTGCCTGATCTGCCCCGTCATGGATGTTTCTGCACCCCCAGACTGTCACTGGCTCCCCAGCCCCGGGCACGGTGCTCCCGAGCAGGAGAGAGGGAATCATCTCCTTGGAACACACACATCCCCCCCCCTCACCGCACCCGGTGACATCCAGAGCCTGATTTTTGAGATATGAAGATGACACAGCCCAAGGGGCTGAGCAGGGCACAGACCTGAGGGGAGGAACGATTTGGATTCAAGATCAGGGACTCCTTGAGAGCAATTTTGCAAACCCAGTGGTAAATTAGCAATGGTTAAACCGGGTTTGACCAGGCAGGGCTGCTCCAGACTGAGTTTGGGTCTCCCATCCCATTAACTCCTCCTCTGGAGCATCCCCTGGCAAGATTTTATGGCCACTGGGTGCATTTCTCAACTTCACCGGGCTCCAGCAGCCCTTTCCCTTCCACCAAAGTCCCCGTGGGAGCACGGACACGTGCAGAAAACCTTGGAGCTGGAGCACGGGCTGGGCTTGTGCCGTGCAAGGAACTGGAGTATCCGGAGAAAGTTCATCCTTGTCTGGATTCTGACCTCGGTCACGTGCTGCGGGTCGAGCCCTCGGTGGGGGAAGGTGACAAGAGCAACAGGAGCCGGAGCCCATAAATCTCCCAAAGGCCTTGAGCTGCTCGAGAAACACGTTGTGAAAAAAGCAAAGCATAAGCAGTTCTGGGGACAGGATGCTGGAGTGGAGGGTGGGAGCAGGATGTCCCCGGAGAAGCCCAGGACCGGGGCTTGACACGGATATGGGGTTATCGTGGGGCTGGCTGGAAAAGCTCTGTCAGTTCCAGGGGTCCTGCAATGGGGTAAAACCCTAAATACTTCAGGGTTCCTCCTGCAGGGATATTCCTTTGTATCCCGGGACACCAGGACTGAGGGAACAATCTAAATCCATGCTTTACACGGAAACACTGGGAAGGCACCAGCCCCCTCATCAGAATTCCCTGTTCAGGGCAGCAGCCCAGGTCATTCCCTTTCCCTAATTCTGTTTCTCACCCCTGTGAGTGCAGAGCCCCAGGGGCTGCGAGACCCCAGGGCTGAGGCTGAACCTCGGGGTCTGCACTCGCAGGACCCCACCACCTTCATCCCCTGATCCCGAATCCTCCCTGAGCTTCCCTTTGCTAATTCCCTGCCATTTCTGATGAAGAAATGGATGATAAATAAACAACAAACCACTTGCTGTGTGACATCATTGGGGCAACAATATATTCAATTTCAGTCTACTTAAACATGTAAAATTTTGTATTTGACCTATTAAAGGTTATTTTTAACTCTTTAATTTCTCTGCAGCTTTGTCCATAGACCTCAGAGTCACGTGGTGACCCAGGCTGGGGCACCCTGTTCCAATGCTCTGCCACCCTCCGTGGGAAGTTCTTCCTTGTGTAGAGGTGGAACTTCTTATGGTTTAATTTATGGCCACTGCACCTTGTCCTGTTGCTCCACTGAGAAGTCTGGCACTGTCCTCTTGGCAGATATCTTGGAGAGATTTTTATGGATTGATGAGATCCCCTCTCAAATGAGATATTTGCATGATATCTGAGATATTTTTATGATATCTGAGCTATTTATATGGATTGATGAGATCCCCTCTCAAACAAGGTATTTATATGATATCTGAGACATTTTTATGGATTGATGAGATCCCCTCTCAAATGAGATATTTACATGATATCTGAGATATTTATATGGACTGATAGAATTCCCTCTCAGTCTTCTTCAGACTAATCAGGCCCAGCTCCCAGTCTCTCTTCATCACAGAGATGCTGCAGACCCCTCAACAACTTTGTGGCCTCTGCTGGACCTGCTCCAGTGAATCCTTGTCTTTCCTGAACTCAGCTCCCAGCCCATGGAGCTCATTCCCAGCGAACACGGCGCTGGCAGCAAGGAAAAGGCTCATCCGAGGCAAACAAACCCCGGGACGGGGAGCAGGCTCTGCTCCCACCCTGCTGCTGCACCCCTCCCTCCATCCCATTCCTGCATCCCGCAGGAATGTCACAACGTGTCCCCCCCCGTGCCACCCCCAGCCCTGGAGCCACGCCACCAATCCTGCCGAGCACAGCAGGGCAGCAGGATACCGGGATGGCCTCAGTGCTTCCCGGGCATTCCCGAGGACACAGGAATGCCGGGATTAGGCCGGGAGGAACACATTTTGTAAAGAAGCAGGTACCAGAGGTCAACGTTTTCCGTTTTATTATTCTAAATAAAAACCACACTTTGTGCTGAACAATGGAGTAGAAAAGAACCCGATGTACAACGATTTTAGACATCTACGATTTGGGGGGGTGTGTGGGGGGGGGGGAAGTTTACAAAATATACAAAACTTTACAGCAAATAGATAGTAAACACTTAAATAGCAGGAGGTCAGTACCTACGATTAACTTAACGAAAAGGTTAGACAGCAAATTCAACTCTTGATCTTCCTTCTGCTTCATTACTCTGATGAGAGACCTGGATCCGTTGAGAACGGGGAAAGTGAACTTTGTGTTGGGGATGGGAGTGAGCCCGGGCTCGGAGCAGGGCCCTCGGAGGGGGATTCCCTGTCAGGGTTTCCCGGGAGGCTCCGTGACCCCCACGCTGCTGGAATTTCCCCTCTGCAACCCCCTCTCCCACGCCAGGATCCCAAAGCACTTTGCAAACACCTCAGGCTGCCCCAGGGGAGGTAGGTGGGTGTCCCCACGGTCACCGAGGGCAGCGGGGACAGGAGGGAGCCAGGTTTGCCCATGATGGTGAAGCAGGAACAGAACCAGGCATGGAGCAACCGCCCTGGCTCTCCCAAGATGAAACTGGAGCTCCCAGCCAGACTGGAGGGACATGGGGACAGGGATGGCATCCCTGCCAACCCCTGGAGGCTCGGGGACACCCAGGACTCTCCCAGGGGGAGCACTCAGGTCTCTGACCCCTCTGGGAATCCCCTCAAGAGGAGCAGCGGCACATCCAGAGCCATCCCTGCGTCCCCTCTGCTGCTGATCTCGGGATGTTCCATGTGGGAATGATCCATTTGAACCCAGGCAAACAGAAATTCCACAGATCGGAGCCGGCAGGAAGCAGGGAGCTCCTGCTTTCCCCACCCAGGGCCGGGAGCGAGGGCCGGCTGTGCCCGTCGGTGTTTCGGTGTAAAAACTTCTCTTTTTTGGTTTATGTGCACAAAAGGCTTTTGCTTCACAGCTTAGCAAGATCCGGGGCTGCAGACCCTTCCCGAAGCTCACCACGGCTTCTGGAACATTCCAGGAGGGTCTCAAGGCTCTCCCAGCCTTTTCTGTCCCTCACATCCTTCATTGCCACCTCCAGAGCAGCGCAGGTCGTGTCCATCCCTGTCCCTGTCCCTGTCCCTGTCCCCAGCCTGTCGACAGCCGGGCACAGCCCTGAGTTCCGTGCTCGAGGGGACCCTGCACGAGCAGGGGGTGGGACTGGGTGGTCCCAGTGGTCCCTTCCAGCCTCATCCATCCCACGATTCCGTGAAAGAAACCCTGGAACCCAGAGAGCAGCTCAGAGGAGCCCCCAGCGAAGCCACCAGCTCTCATGCTTCCCAGAGCGCCACACATTTCCAAAACGATCATTTTTGCGTAAAACTTAACAACACTCATCTAAACAGGGCTCTGCAGCGATCCCAGGACCACGAGACCGGAGTTTGGGACCCAGAGCTGCAGCAGCCAGGCCAACCCAGGGCTGGCCTTGGCTCCAGTGCCTCCCTCCCTCCAAAGCCAGGCTCCAGGCACTCTCCCCGCTCCCGGAGGTAGGTCGGTACCACGGGAGGTACCACCCTCATTTTACAGATGAGGAAACTGAGGCAAAGAGGTGAAGTGACTTGCCCAAGGCCACGGCGGAGCCGGGGGAGAGACCCCTGGGTGCTCCGAGCTCTCCGAGTCCAGCCCCTGCCACGGGATGGCCCTTCCCGGGTGGCCCTTCCTGGGTGGCCCTTCCCTGGGCGTCCCTTCGCAGGGAGGGGGCGGCGGGGGGAGTTTCCAGGGTTTGCAAATCACTACTTTAGTTTAGTTTAGTTTACTTTTAGAACAGCAAAACTTGACAGAAGCGCAGGAGCCGACCCACGACCACCGAGGCTCGGGAGCCCCGAGCGCTTCCTGTTTGTGAGGTAGAATGAGTTACCCAAGGGCAGTCCCAGCTCGGAAATATCTGTTCCTCCCCACCTCTGCCCCACAGCAGGCTAACATGGGAAGAAGCTAATCCATGCCCTTCCCACTGTTAATGCTGTTGGCACCAGCTGACCTCGCCAGGGGGGCTGGGAGAGACCCCCAGGAGCGCCTGGCACACGGACAGGAGAGCCCCCCATGTCGAGGTGGACCTGACACAGGGCTGGGAGAGCCCCCCCAAGCTGAGGTGGACCTGACACAGGGCTGAAGAGAGCCCACACGCCGAGGTGGACCTGACACAGAGCTGGGAGAGCCCCCACAGGAGTGTCTGACACAGAGCCAGGAGAGCCCCATGTGCCAAGGAGAGTCTGACACGTGTCCAGGAGAGAACCCCATGCCCAGGAGAGGCCCCCATGCCCAGGAGAGCTCCCCCAAACCCAGGAGAACCCCCTGTGCCCATTAGAGCCCCCAACATATGGCCAGGAGAGCCCCCAACATGTGGCCAAGAGAGCCCTCCATACCAGGAGAGCTCCCCTGGCCCACAAGAGCACCCAGCATGTGGCCAGGAGAGCCCCCCTGTACCCAGGAGAGCCTCTCCACACCCAGGAGAGCCCCCAGGAACGCCTGGCACATGGCTGGAGAGGCCAAGCCACTGCTGTGGCTCCCACTCCATGAACAAACTCACGTTGCTCCAACCACACACATTTGCCACGGGAACACCCCCCGGATGCGTCGATCCACAGCAGGGCAGGGAGGATCCACGGCAGGGGAGGGAGGATCCCTTCAGCAGGGGAAGGGCCCTCCCAGGTACCTTCCAGGGAGTTAAGGCAACAGCTTCATCCCGACTCGGGCAGCCCCGGGACACGGCGTGAGGCTGGGGCAGAGCAGAGCCAGGAGATTCCTGGCTCTCCACGGCCACCACAAATCATCTCTCAGGGAGCACGGACCTGCTTCCCCTCCCTCTCCAGTCCTCCAGGAGATCCCTGTGATCACACAGCCGCCTCTGCCTGGGCTCTTCAGGGAGGTCGTGTTGCTCCTTCATCTCCTCCTCCGGGTCTCGGGGCATGGGTGAGTCACAGTCACGGCAGAGAAAACACGGCCTGGGAATCAATTCCCTGATCCTGGTTCCCTGCTGGGATCCCTCCTTGTTTACACACTCAGGTGCTTCCTGCTCCTCACCCCGGCAACCCAGCGATGGCTGATCCCAGGGCACACTTTGCCTGTCTCCCAGCAATAGCAGCAGAACTCCAGGGATGCCCAGAATGTCCTTTTATTCTCCTTTTTTCTTTCTGTTTTGTTCCTTTCCTTCGAGTCCAGCACCTGCTCTGGCTCTGTCCCTCTCCGCTGAGGTCAGGTGTGAAAATCTTAGCAGCATCAGTTTGTGGACAAGCTCAGGGTTAGCCTGGTCAAGTGGGCTAAAAGGTTAAAAAAAAATATAATCTAGACTCAAAAACTAGTGAGAAATGCTAAAACCACAGAACTCGATGGCCTCTAACAGGACCAGAGGTAAGTAAACACGACAGACTCCTCGACACAGTGATGTACCTCACGTGCTGTCAATTTGTACAACGCCACCAATCTAAAAAGCCCTAAAGAAGGCCCAAAAGATAAAAAAACGAAAACCAAAAAACCAAAAGAATTCCATCCATGATGCCTGACCATTAAATAAAACCGAAACGACATCTTCTTTTTTTTTTTTTTCTTTTTTCCATAGCTTCCGTCACTAACGCCCTCGCTCCTCCGCCGGCCCCTCGCCCCTGCCCCATCAGCTATCCGTGTTTTTCTCGGCCTCTTTGGAATGGATGATGTACATGAAAGTCTGTTCGATGGTGAAGTCCGGCGGGAGGCTGCCCTTGTGCACCCCTATGTGCTTGCTCATGAGGTTGAGCGTGGAGCTGTAGTGCCCGCACACCGTGCAGCGGTACATGAGGGCCCCCGAGTGCGTCCGCAGGTGGCACTTGATGGTGGAGCGCCCGCGGAAGAACTTGTGGCACACCTTGCACTGGTACGGCTTCTCCCCGGTGTGGATGCGCCGGTGGTAGTTGAACTCGCTGGTGTGGGCGAACCTCTTCCCGCACACCTTGCAGCTGTACTTGCTGTTGCCCGGCTGGCTCTGCAGCGCCAGCTCCTCGCTCAGGAACTCCTCGGGCAGCTTCCTCTTGGGCAGCCCCTGCGGCTGCAGGCGCTCGCCGAAGCCCGCGCGGATGTCCAGGCCGCCCCCGCACTTGTGCTGGCTGACGTGGTACCGATAGGCCGCTTCCAGCTTGAAGCTCTGGCTGCAGAAGTGGCACTGGAAAAGGGCCTCCTCCACGTGCTGGTGCACGGCCAGGTGCTTCTCCAGGAGCTGCCGGTCCACGAAGCTGTTGGCGCACACGGAGCAGGAGAAGACGGAGATGCCCAGGTGGGACAGGGTGTGCCACATCAGGCTGCAGAGGCTCAGGTGCCTCTGGTCGCACACGCCGCACGTCTGGCTCTTCAGGTTCACGTGCTCCAGGAGGTGGTTCCGCACCGTGTGGAAATCTTTGGCCAAGGGCTTCCCGCAGGCAGCGCAGGCCAGCTCGGGGCCGGGTCCCCCCCCAAACACGGCCACTTTCCCGGGCAGGGGGTCGCTGGGGTGGACGATGACGTTGTTGTCGAAGACCCCGTCTCGCCGGTGCAGCGTCAGCTGCCACTGGGTGAAGAACTTGGTCTCGCACATGTCGCAGGAGAAGAGGAAGATGCCGATGTGGGACAGCACGTGAGTGACCCTGGAGTTGCGGTCCTGGAAGTGGGTCTCGCAGACTTTGCAGTTCCCGGTGAGCAGGTCGACGTGGTCCCTGGCATGCTGGCGGATCAGCTGGATGTTGGGCTCCAGCACCTTCTTGCACACCTGGCAGGGCATGGCCTTGCTGTCCCGGCCATCGCTCTCAAAGGCCAGTTCCTCCTCGCTGTCGTCACTCAGCTCAATCACCTCCTCGGACGGGCCCAGCTCTTCTCCAGCATCCTCAAAATGCAGCTCGGCCTCTCCCAAATCCTCCAGCTGGAGCTCATCCATCTGCTCGAATCCCTGCTCTTTGGAGTGGTCGCTGTTGCTGGGGCAGGAGTTGCTCCCCGTGGAGACATCCAGAGAGGGGTCAGCGGGGAAGAAGCCACCCTTGCCGTAGTCGCCATTGCTCTGGGCCTTGTATTGAGGGCAGGAGGTGCCGGTGGTCTGTGCCACAACATTCCCACCGGGCTGGGCCCCCAGACTCACGGCCGGGGCAAACTGCCCTGGATCCGACTCCTGTTCCGTCTTGGGAGGCTGCTGTGGGTGCATCAGGGGAAGAGCCTGGCTGACCTCACCCACGGGATTCCTGTCATCCTCTTTGTAGCTGCCCGCCATGTCCCCGTGCAGGAGGTAATTCCGCTCGGGGCCGAAGTGCTCCGCGCCGCTCCGGATGTCCCCCAAAGAGTGGCTCTGCTCCGAGGAGGTGCTGCTCAGTGGCCCGGCCCGGCCTTCCCCCACGGACAGGGCGGGCTGCTTGGTGATGGCCGAGCTCTCCAGGTCGGGGAAGGTGGAGTGGCAGGCCTGCAGCAGGTCCTCCATGCCCAGCCGCTCCGCCACCTCGTAGATGACGCCCACGTTGATGAGGTCAGTGAAGAGCTCCGAGGTGTACACAAAGCTCAGGATCTTCTCGAAGTTGGCTGGCGTGATGAAATCCACCACGTAGGTCCTGGCAGCGTCCAGCCCCGTGTTGAGGAAGAGGTTCTGGAAGTAGCCGGCGGCGCAGGCCAGCACGGCCTTGTGCGCGGCGAAGGAGCGGGAGCCCACCAGGATGGTGACGTCGCACATGGTCTCAGAGAGCCGGCACTTGTTGAGTTCCTTCAGCAGGTTGTTGGGGTGGTTGGTGCTGTGCAGCTTGATCCTCATGCCCATCTTAGCAGCTGCTTAAGAGTCCCTTCTCCTGGTCAGCTCGGCCTTCACGCCTTCATCCGTGGCAGGAGCAGGAGGTGTTGGGCAGCCAGGAACTGGCAGGGCAAGGGGCTCTGGAGAGGGGAAATGCAAAAAAAGGTTATCACTGAACAGCCAAAGCGACACCACGCTGGACATACCTCCCATTTTCCACCTTCCTGATGGGCCACGGAGCAGCTGCTCAGCTGGAGATGGACTAAACCCGCCTTTTGTCACCTCACAGACTGAATTTTTGGGAAGTGAAAGGATGGATGTGCAAAGGAGCACAGCCAAAACAAAAAGACACTGACTCTGCCAGAGACAGCCTGAAGGTCCCACTGCTATTTGGGCAGGGACAGAGACCCTGCTGACTCTGAGACCCAACTGGAGCCTGTTGCAGACATCTCCCCTCTTCCTGAGCCAGGGACAAGGCTCCTCTCCCAAGTGATGTCACTCAGGCTGGACACACTGGTCAGATTTGCCTCCGGCTCTCCTCCAGCCACAGCCACTTCATTCCTTCACTTCAGAATCCACCTGTACCCACAGAGAGACTTCAAGCTCACAGGTGGGATCTCATCTTGGATTCTCTGCATTCCAGCCTCATGGGTTCCCCTGGGACTTCTCCTCTGCTGCACCAGAGCCTGCGGCACCTCTCAGATTCTCCGGCTGCCACCACACCTGTCCCATGGCACCAGCCATTCCCACCTGAGTGTGTCCTTCCAGCTCATCTCACTGCCTTTGTCCCCCTGTCCTGCTCACAGATGCTCCAGGAGCTCTTGGGACTCCACGAACTTACCCAGGGAGCTCTATCCCTAATTCCCCTCCTTCCCCTCCCCGGGACTGGGAACAGCGAACCCTGAAGGCAGCAAAGAGTGGGAGTTTGGAGGGGGCTGGAGGGGATGGGGCTGCCTCTGCCTCAGCTCCAGGGAGAACCGAAGGGGCACAGGACGGGCCGTTCTCCCCCGGGATGCGGAGGGATGGGGGAAACACCACCGGCAGCTGGAGAGGGTGATGAGGATGATGAGGACGGCCGAGGAAGGCTCTGGAAGGCAAGCGCTCACCAGCCCAAAAAGCACCTGGCCATGGGCAATTCCTGCGGCGTGGAGATCCCTGTGGAGGGGCTGGGGCAGGAGGGAAAAA
>VZRJ01000731.1:3935-14270 GCA_013397565.1 Ptilonorhynchus violaceus
CTCACCAGATCACCCTGGGGCGAAGGTGACGGGGTTGGTCCCTGTTCCTGTCCCACAGCCAGGACACCAATTCCAAGGTGACCCCAATCCCAAGGTGACACCAGCCCCAGCAGCTGCTCCTTGCAAGCTCCTTCTGTGCTGCTCAGCCCCAGCTCACCAGATCACCCTGGGGCGAAGGTGGTGGGGTTGATCCCTATTCCCGCCCCCCAATTCCAAGGTGACCCCAGCCCCAAGGTGATTCCCAGGTGACACCAGCCCCACCAGCTGCTCCTTAGACACAAATCCTCCCTCTCCCAGCTCCCAGGGCTGGGTTATTCCCTCTGTCCTGCTCCAGGCTCTGCATTTCTGCAGCTCAGCCCTGCACCTCGGGGCTCCATTTTTAGCCGAGCATCGACCGTGGTGGGCACGGGGCCAACCCACGGGGGCGAGGAGGTGACAGTGACCCTGACAGCGACGAGAGCTCCTGTGCAGCCTCAGAGCCAGGAGTGCAGCCCAGTTTGAGGGGGAAAAAGGCAGATTTTTAATATTTAAATCTCTGTTATAGGAAATTCTTGTTTTCCCAAAGTGCTGTGGTTCTCCCAGGTGTGGAATCATCAGTTCCCCGAGTTTATTTATCCCCACTCTTCCCCCCATCCCGTTGGAATAGAGGGATGTTTGGCAGGTAAAAAAAAAGCCCCTGAAGGTTGTTTTAACCTGGGAATCCTGAACTGACAGAAAGATGAAGCTCAAGCTCTCATCTGGTTTAAACAGTTGCATTAAAAGAGATAGAAAAGGTGTTTTGTTGTAGCTGTGAGGATCTAATTTAATGAGAAATGTTAAGAGGGATAAATAATACAGAACTGAAAGTTCTGTGATCTGACACAACATGAAGAGTGAGAGGATTTAAATTTAAATTTCTTTTTCGTTGTTTGTGTTCCAAGATTTTCCTTCTCACTGATGGTGGTTGAAGGGCTTTAAAACCAAACCGAGGGAAAGGGAGAAAACTGATAAAAAGTGAAGAAATCCATGTATCCCGTTCAAGAGAAAGCACAATCAGGTCACCACACTTCCCACTGGGAGCGACATTCCTTGGTCAACAGTTCGAGTGTTTTGTCCCACTTGAAATGATGGGAATTGCAGATTTTCTACCATAAAATCTTTGGTGATCCAGGACCCCGAGAGAGAGAGAGAGAGAAATCATGGAATCATCACAGAATCCTGGAATGGTTTGGGTTGGAAGGGACCTTAAAGCCCATCCCATTCCACCCCTGCCATGGGGAGGGACTCCTTCCACTATCCCAGGCTGCTCCATCCAACCTGGCCTTGGACATGGATGATTTTCCTTGTTTCCATTTTAAGGATGTGACCCTGGAGCTTCAGCTCCAATAGAACGGGAATGGGGGGTATTCCTTATCCCACCACCCCCTAACTCGGCTTTTTTTTATGTTTTCCCGGTGGAAAAAAAACCCCTGCTCATCTCAAAACTGCAGCATCATTTTTTTTAAGTGGCGAAGCAGCTGGGATAAACAGAGTCCTTTGGTTTGTGTGCTCGTGCCAGAGCACCCTAATGGACAGCCCAGGATGGGGGAGATTGGTTTAATGGGCTCTTTGATGGTCTCAGCGTCGATGCCAGGAAGCACGGGGCCGTTTTTCCAGGATTTCTTGCGTTTTGGGGAAAAGCAGCGCCGCTGGGGTTGCTGAAAAAGAGAACGGGTTTGGGAGGCGTCAGGAAAGACAGGAATGGGGAGGTATCATGGAGAAGGGACGGGAGAGGGGTCACGGGGCTGGAAATCAGGAGGAGGGGAGGGATCACCAACAGGAACCGGGAGCTGAGCAGGGAATCTTGGAGTGCCCCGAGAGCTCAGCTGAGCTGTTTGGGGGCGTTTGCATAAATAAAGAGTTTTCCAAGCAAAGTGACCCCCAGAACCGACCTTTCCCGGGGATGTTCCAGCCCTCCCAACCCATCCCCACCGGCAGCAGGCAGGAGGGGAATTCCCGGCCACCACCTCCCTCCCCGGGGATGGAAATGGGAATGGCAATGGGAGCCTGCCCAGGCAGGAGCTGCTCCTGGAGGGTGTTCAGGCTCTTTTAGGGGATGATCTTTTGCCTTCAGTTCCATTCATTTCCTCTCCCCAAATCCTCCCCCGGGGCCCGAGCGCGGCTGTGGCTGCTCAGCTCCGGGTGGCGTTGGAGCCTTGGTGGAATTGGGAGGGTGCAGGGGAAGAAATTCCACCAGTTCCGCGTGATCAGTGAGATTTGTGGATCGGTGCTTCTCGCTCTGGGTTCTCTCACCGGGGTTCTCTTCCCTCCCAGCATCCCCTTCCCAACATCCATCCCTTTGTTTCCAAACAAGTGGCTTGGGATGAGGGGAAAAAAGTAAAGCAGAGCCGCAGAACTCAGGAAAATGGTTTGGAAGCTGGGAGGTTTTAGGCATAAAGCAGTTTGAGATTTAGGGCTGATTATTTATTCACTTGTTGGAGTTTTATCTCGCAGGGTTTAAGGATTTAGGGTCAAGTTTTCTTTGGGCTGCAGCTGTTGAAGAAAACTGAAACCCTCCCCGAGCTCCAGGAGCTGGGCCTTTAAGGGAAGCGGTGTCGGGATATTCTGGGGAAAATGCTGAGCTTGCAGCTTTCGGTTCCGCCTCGGGCAGAGCAGTGCAGAGATGGGAGTGACACCGCGGTGATCCGAGCTCTGCCACGGGGATCGCCTTCCCTGTGTCCTCTTCAGGGAGATCCTGTGGGATTTTAGCCCTGGCTGAAGGGAATGGGGAAGGGAGGAGCTGCCAGGTTCACCACCTGGGAAGTTGGCAGGGAGGTGCTGGAATCGCTCACGCTCACGGGCAGGCATGGACAGTGATGTGCACACACAGGGGCCTGTGTTCACCTTCCAGGGAATCATGGGATCATGGAATGGTTTGGGTGGGAAGGGACCTTAAAGCTCACCCAGTGCCACCCCTGCCATGGGCAGGGACACCTCCCACCATCCCAGGCTGCTCCAAGCCCCATCCAGCCTGGCCTTGGACACTGCCAGGGATCCAGGGGCAGCCACAGCTTCTCTGGGAATTCCATCCCAGCCCCTCCCCACCCTCTCAATTCCTTCCCAATATCCCATCTATCCCTGCCCTCTGGCACTGGGAAGCCATTCCCTGTGTCCTGTCCCTCCATGCCTTGTCCCAAGTCCCTCTCCAGCTCTCCTGGAGCCCCTTTAGGCCCTGGCAGGGGCTCTGAGGTCTCCCTGGATCCTTCTCCTCTCCAGGTGAGAAGAATCCTTCTCACTGGATCCTTCTCTTCTCCCCAGCTCTCAGTGGATCCAGGCCTTTGCAGAGATGGGATGTGGTGGAATTCCACACGCTGCTCTCCCATTTATCCCAGTGGGTTTAGACGGGCACAGAGGGTGTGGGACAGCCCAGGGGGATGAGGTTCACTCAGTGGGGTTGCCCTGCCCCAGAGCAGATGCTGCTGTGGGGGGGCAGAACTTTCACTCTGGGTGTAACAGGCTTGTGGGGGCTCAGCCCTATAAATTTGTGTAAAATTTACAATTTGTGTAAAATTCCCAGTCCCGGGTGGATGATGAGCCCAGATCCCCTGGATTGTTGCCCGTGGGGCCGTGCCAGCCCCACCCGTGCCCAGTGCCCCAAACCCACGCGGGTTTCTGGGTTGGTCTTGGTGCCGGGTGCGGCCGTGGGGCTGCAGCAGCAGCGGCAGCGGAGTGAACTCGCCGTGACCCGCCCGCGTGGGCTGGGCTGAATTCCCTGCTCCTGGCAGATCCCGGGGCGGAACAGGAGCCCGCTGTGTCCCGGGGCACGAGGGGCCAGCACGGGCACGGCCCTGGCTGAGGGCAAAGTGGGGCTGAACTTCCCTGCTAAGCCAATAAAACGCCTATTTTTAGGCAAAAGCAAAAAGCAGGGGGGTTGGGATTAAAAGCAACCCTAAAAAAATCCTAAAATTTGAGGATGGAAAGCACTTCAGAAGCGCTGATTGAATCCAAGGAAGTCTCTGCTGCTGTGGGAATTGCGGGGAGCCCGGGCTGGGGTTGACTCCGGGGTGGGTGACAGTGCCAAGGTCCGGTGCTGGGGACATCAGCAGCACCTGGAATGTTCTGGAAGTCCCTCTGCCCCGTGGGAAGCAGAGCCCTGCGGGCACATTCCAGCCTGGCACATCCCTGCTCCTCACGCTCTCGGGAGTTGGGTGGGGGCAGGAAAAGCAAAACCCTGGCTCCGAGGTACGATTTGCATCCCATCCCTGCTGGGACTTATCCCCAGGCCAGGAAAAGGGCTTTCCTTGGAAGTTTGTCCTGAATTTCCCCGGCTGGGCACGTGGGGAGCAGGATGGGATCCCAGGGGAGCAGGATGGGATCCCACCCGGAGCAGGATGGGATCCCAGAGGGAGTAGGATGGGATCCCATGGGGAGCAGGATGGGAGCCCAGAGGGAGCAGGATGGGATCCCATGGGGAGCAGGATGGGATCCCACCTGCAGCAGGATGGGATCCCACAAGGAGCCGGACGGGATCCCACCCAGAGCAGGATGGGATCCCACGGGGATCAGGGCTGGTGGCAATAAGGGGATGTCGCTTTGTGCTGCCGAAGCGTTTCACAGACACCTCCCCACACCCCTTTGAAGTGCAGGAAGAAAACGCTAATTGGCCTCATTAGCGCAGGAAAAGGAGGTACCTCCTAAGTAGGGCTAATAGCCGAAAAATGGCTTTTAATTTCGAGCCCTGTAATTCCCGGGCTCGCCCGAAACCACCCGGGCTCCCGGCTCATCCTTCAGCCGTCAGACAGCGCTGCCAGATCACGGATGGAGCCGTCCCAAAGCGGAGAATCCCAGCCCTAATCCCGGAGTTTAATCCCCTTGTGTAACGCGGCCGCCGCCGCTCTCCCGCCTGCCCTTGATCCGCGCCGTTCCCAGCCCTCGTTTGTGGCAGCTTCCCCACTGGAAACCCTTGGAAAAGCAGAAATCCACGTGGCCGCTCCATCCCCGAGCGCCGCTCGCGGCCTTTGTGCCGGGGCTCAGCCCGGGCAGCGGCGGGGGAAGCCTGGGGATTAACGGGAATGCCGGCGGAGGGGTGGGAATACAAGAGCTGCTCGGAGGAGCGGTTGTCTCCTCCTGTCAAGGAAAATAGGGATTAACTCCTTCCCCGAGAGCACATTCATGGAGCCAAAACAACATCAGCTCACCTCAGACACGTCACGGGGGGTATGGAGCGTGTGAGCGGCCCTATGACCTTTTTCCCTCCTTTTTTCTGAGGGTTTCAGGGATTCTGGAAGCCAAATTCTGCCGGCCCACGCGGAGGTTTCTGGGGTTGGCAGCCGCTGGAGTACGGGCTTGATTTAGAAAAATCAAAATAATAATTAAAAAAAAAAGAAGATGAATTGGATTAGGTTTTCTGAGGCCCACTGGTTGAATCTTGAGGTGGCAACCGAGGCGAGAATATTTATAGCCCTGCCAGGGCACTGCTCACTGGAAAATCCATAGCAATTTTCTTTCTCTGACCTTGGGAAGGCCTGGGATTTTGCAGAGGGCTCAGCTGATGGTTTTGAAGGTCTAAGAAATAAAAGAAACTCCACACAAAAGATCAGCTTTGCTGCTCTGTGGCGCATTTGGCTTTCCCAAGAAAATCGCATGTAAGTGTTTGCTTCCAGCATCGTTCCATGACCTCCCCGCATCCCACCTTGTACCAAGAGCAATTCTGCAGGAGATCGTTGATAAAAATAAACTTTTATCTCCTTGGAGTCTTTTATTCTTCCTCCTTTCTTTCCCAGCCCTGTGCCAGGCCGGGAGGAAGCTTTTCCTTGGAGCCAAGAGTGGGTCAGTCTGTGGGGTTTGTGCATTCCCAGGTCTCTCCCAGGGGATGCGAACACCAAACTCTCCTCACTGAGGTCACTGAGCGTCCAAGACAGGGGAAGAGCTTTGAGTCCTTCCTGGATCTGCCTGGGCTGGATCCCGGCTGGAATTATCAAAGCCTGGAGGCTCCAGGGTCACCTGCAGGGCTGTTTCAAAGGAAGAAGGGGAGACGTGGCATGGCCAGAAATTCCAAGTGAGGAATTGTGACAGTGGCTTTTAGTTTGCAGTTTCTGCACTGGGTCGGGCATAAGGCATGCACACACATGGGTATTTTAGAGATATCATTTGAGATTTGTGATATAAATCTAGATATTTCTATATATTTTATTATATAATATATGATATCAACGCTAGATTTGTTCTAGCATTCTGCTATAAATAACATGATATCTCTAATGTAGAGTACATATATTAAAAGTAGAATACCTATATAAAAGTGGAATATCCATACAAATGTATGTGTAGNCCCATCCTTTCCACGCAGAAATTCCTCCTGCTGTCCACCCTGATCCAACCAGAGGCCGTTCCCTCTCCTCCTGTCCCTGTTCCCCGGGAGCAGATCCCAATTCCCCCATTCCCACCCAGGAGCGTGTGCGGGGTGAGCACAGGACCCGGGGCTGGTGTGAGCCCAGCTCCCCCTCAGCCCGAGTTTATTTTGGACACCTCCTGCCCTGTCCCTGTTCCAGGCCCTGTCGACAGCGCTGCCTTTGCACCATTCCCTATTTTTAGCCGGGCCGCGTTACGGGAAGGACACGGACTCCGGCTCCAAGCGGGAGCAGAAGGGAAGAAACCAAACCCCATCCTTGGCTGGAAAACAAACAAAAAGCAGTTTAGCGGCGCGGAAAGAAAGAGCTTTGCAGGCCCCAGCTCGTGTCCAGATGGTCACCGCGGGGTCGCTCCCGCCCCGCGGGGAGCGGGGACGGGAAGCAGGCGGCGGCTGGTGAAAATAAAGCGATTTTTTAATTCGTGCCGTCGTTACCGGCGTGTCAGATCAATTCTGGGGAGAACAATCGGCATCCCGAGCTGACGGGACATTTGGCAGTTGCCATTGGAAACGTTCACGGCTCCTTCTCCAAACGCGGAGCCGGGGGAAGGATGCGAGCGCCGAGCGCGAGATTCCTGCTCTGTTTCCAGCGTGGATTTTTGGGGGGTTTTTTCGGGGTCGTTTAAGGATAACGACAGACAGTGATTGATCAGGGGCAAAGCGCCTCCATCTGCCTCACGAATCCGACTGTTTCGCTCTGCCTTCCCAGGTAGTTTTCCCGGTTGCTGCTAAGGAGCTTCGTTCCATCCTTAAAATAGAATATTTTATTTGTGAAAAAAAAAAAAAAAAAAAAAGGCTCAAAATCCCCCGTGGTTCGAGCAGAGATACGTGTTAGCGATACAGCAACAGTTTTAATTGCAAACCCTTGCTCTAAACAGCCTTTTATCCGCGTGTTCTGTTTTTTCTGAATCCTTAAAAGACTCCTTTTGGATGTCTCGTGGCAGGAATGACTCATCTCACCTGACACGAGGAGGGAGAAAATCGGAGCCTGCTTTTTTTTTTCCCCCTGCCTCCCTTTCTTCTGAGCTCGGAATCCGTAATTTCTCCGCCGGGTTTAAAGCCTCGGCATCCCTTCCATTCCCGCAAGAGGAGAGGGAAACAACCCCCGGCGTTGGGTGGGGAAGGGGAGGGCGAGGCAGGACAGCACAGTGGGGTCCTGGGAGGGGTTTAGGGCTGCTTGAGGGGTTGAAGGTCGGGTTTGGGGCGCGGTGCGTTCGGCATTAATGCGTTTTTTTAACTGCAGAACCCCAGGCATGAGGTCACTCGCTTGGAGTCACTTAGAGGATCACAGAGAGTTGGACCTTTTCAGGGTCATCTCATCCCCTATCCCAGGCTGCTCCAAGCCCCGTCCAACCTGGCCCTGGACACTTCCAGGGCTGGGACAGCTTCTCTGGACATCACCTTTTGACCACCGTCGTTGTACAAAACCCCTTCCTTATCCCTAAATCCCTCAAGCTGCTCCCGCATTTCCCCCCTCCCACAGCTCAAGCTGCTGGCAGACAAAATGCGTATTTTTATTTCTCCCCCCCCCTTCACCTGACGTCTTTTGGGTTGTGTTCCAGCTGCCTGAGTGCCGAAACAAACCCATAAAATCCTGAAATATCCCTTTCCTCGGGAGCCTCTGGCGCCAGGGCGGTGACCTCACCTCGGCTGCGGTGACAGGGGGGACCTTCAGCCCTCAGACGCCCAAATAACCCCAGGGAATCAGCAACTTCCAGCTTTCCCCTCCTAAATGCCTCGGGATAATCCCCAGCTTTTCACAGCCCTGCCCTTGGCTGACTCGGGATTGGGAGAGGAGTGTTGGAATATTCTCGGTGGGGCTGTGGGTCATCGGTGCTTCACAGGAGGGCCGGGCTGCTGTTTCCTGGGATGGGTTGGGATGCTCCAGCTCTTCTTCCCGGCCTTCTGAGCAGCCAGAGTTTACCTGGGAGGAGCAGGGAAGTGTCACAAGCCACCCCCGTCCCCGGCTGCTGTCGGGGTAGGGGTGGAGTGGCTTTCCAGCAGCTTTTTGTTGGAATTTGTGATGAATTCCTGGAGCTCAGCACAGCCCCTTATCCTTGGAAAAGCTGCCTGGCATCTTCAAGGGGAAGGGAGCAGTGCTGATGCACTCCCAGGATTTTTTCCCCTGTTTTCATGGATGTAATCACAGAACTGGGGAGCGAGTTGGGTTGGGAGGGGCCTTGAAGATAACCTGGGCCATGGGCAGGGACGTCTTTCCCTGGATCCGGCTGTTCAGAGCCACCCCTGGGATGTGCTGGCAGAGCCGGGGAGCGGCAGCTCCTGGAATGCTGGAGCCTCCGATCCTCATGGGAGCTGAGCAGGAGGGATCTCTGGATCCAAGGATGGTTGTTGTGGGGATCTGCACGTCTCAGGGACGGAGGGTGTTGCTGGTGGCAGGTTATTGATAAATAAACGTTGGCAGGTTATTGATAAACATTGGCAGGTTATTCATTGATAAACGTTGGGAGCTTTGGGGCTCTCTGCACTGAGGGACGCTCTCCTTCCTTCCCCCCGCTCTTGGGATTTATCCAGTGCCTTTTCCCCAGTAATCCTGCCCTACCTGCTCATACATTTTTCCATGGGAATTTTGCCAAGTTCTGCTCTGACCCCAGTGTTTGCGCCTTTGACCCCAAAGTTTGCGCCTTTTACCCCAAAGTTTGCCCCTTTGACCCCAAAATTCACCCCTTTGACCCCAAAATTCACCCCTTTGACCCCAAAGTTCACCCCTTTGACCCCAAAATTCGCCCCTTTGACTCGCACCCCTTTACAGTTTAGTACCAACTGTGGGGAGCACCAGCGCCTCAAATGCAGCAACACCGGGCCCAAAGAAAAGGGTTTGAAGCAAAAACCACTTTATTTTTTGTTGTTTGGGTGGAAACAGAGCCGTGAGGGAGACAGAGGCCTCTCCAAGGGTCGAGTGAGGCTTTTGGGAACGGAATTTGCGGCCACTGAGCTCGGAACGGGAGCGTCAGGCAGGCCCTGGGTGTGGAATCCCTACATTTGCAGTCCAGCTTTAGGGATGGGCTCTGCCCCCCTCCTGCTTCTCCTTTCAGCCTCCTGAGTGGACGGAAACCACGGGATGGGTTGGGGTGGGAGGATCATCTCCTTCCGGTGTCCCTGGTTTTGGTAGAGCTGCGTCTCTTCCTCTCAGGAAGGGCTCCAGCTGCCCTGGCACCACCTTTCCCTGGTGAAATTCAGTTTTTTCCCATCAGGACCTTAATTGGGAACTTTCCCCTGAGCTCATGCTGAGCCCCACGGAGCTTCTGAGTTCTCCAGCATTTAAGGTTATTCCATGTGAGGTGAAGGCACCCCCAGGAATATCTTTCCTGGTGATCCCAGGTCAGAAGTGCAGGGAATTGTTGATTTCTGTGATGATTTTCACCAACCTGATCGCAAATCTTGCTCTCAATGAGGTGAATTTTGAGGTGTTGAACGATGGAGAGGGAAAGGAGACGTTTGCTGGCCCTGGGATGGGTGAAACCTCATTTCCCACGGATTTGTTCTTGAGCTCTGCTGGCTTCCCAAGCCCATTAAAGAGGCTTCAGGGCAAATTCCTCGTTAGGAATTGGAGATTCTCCACCGGACAGAGCTCCCGTGAACGCCCTGACATGGCAGGACAGGCTTGGACTGGTCTCCATCCCCATCAGAGGATCCGTGTGGGAAGGGATGCTCCGCTCAGGAGTGGATTCCCTGGTGTCCAATAAATGTAAACACAGCCCTGCAGGAGGCTGGGGCATCAAAGCCCTCTGGAATTAGAGGGCTGAGAAATCCATGCTGGGATTTACTGGGGTCTCACGTGGGGGTCACTCTTTTTTTTTGCCTTTTGACCCATTTCCATGAAATCTGTAGTGGAGTAACGATTTGGGCTCCTGTCTGCTGCTCCAGTGGGGGAGTGATGGATGCGGTGGTTTGGAGATTGAGGGGGATGGAGAATCATAGAATCCCAGAATTACTGAAGTTGGAAAATC
>VZRJ01000731.1:14422-25769 GCA_013397565.1 Ptilonorhynchus violaceus
CTCCTGGTGCTCCAGCCCCTTCCCCAGCCCCGTGGGTGGGAAGATGTTTTCCGCTGAGGCTTTAAACCAAGCCGGGAAAACGCTGGAGCACAGGAGGGCTGGGAGGGACACAGAGTGGAAAATCCACGCTCTGGGTTTGGGGTTTTTTTGTCACGAGGAATAAAGGAGGGATCAGGGCGTTGCACGGAGATGGGAGATGGTCACGAGCAGCCCTTGGCTCAAGGGGAGGTGGGAGAAATGGTGGGAAGTGAGAAAAATGGTGCAGGAAGCAAATGTGGGAGGAAAGGCTTCACCCTCTCTGCTCTGCACAGAATCACTTCGTGCAAGGCCGGAGTAAATCTGTGCAAAATTTGGGAACTCCTGACAGAGATCAGTGGCGCTTCCTTGCGCTGTTTTTCCAAATATTTCATGGTTAGGAGCAATGGAAAAGGTGAGAGGAAAATAATTGGAGTTAGCTGTAGGGAGTAACTCATGGAGTGAGGAATGCAGACCTGGCCATGAGGCTTTTATAGAAATAACTATTGAATATGGAAATATTAAAATATCCTTTATCCCCTCAGCTTGGGGGGGTCTGTTCTGGGCTGGGGGTGAAGGAGGAGGGTGAGCAGAGGGGTGAGAGCTCTGCACCCCCTGCTCTTGGGGAAAAAGAGGGAAGATGACACCAAGTGTTCGTTTACCTTCATTTTCCCAATTAACTCCTGGCTAATGAGGAGGAGAACAGTCGTTTTCCTCGCTTTTTGGGTGGATATTGGAAGTCCTGGCTGCTCCAGGGGAGGAATCAGGAGCCTGGGGGTCGATCCCGGTGGGATTGCAGTGCTGGCCTTGGGCTGACTCCTGGGAGGGCGGGAGCCAAGCCAAGGCAACCCACACCTTCCTCCAGGGCAGGGCTTGGGTCCTGTGGGGTCACCGGGGCCGGGGGCGACCTGGGACTTCGAGGAGTTCCAGAGCCCACCTTGGGCACCCAGTGAGACACCTCAGCGTCCAGAGGAAACACAAAAAGTGTCACTTTGTAAAACTTTTCTCGTCTTCGGCTTCACTGAAACGCTCGACTGCTCTGAAGTGTCTTTGTAGCCCTGAGCTTCATCGAGGGTTTGCTGGATTTTCAATCAAATGAGCCTGATAAAGATTTGCTGATAAATCCTTGCTGATAAATATTTGCTGATAAATATTTGCTGATAAATCTTAGCAGAGCCACCTCGGGCTGGAGCACGGGCTGCTGGCCCAGAGCGGGGTGAGGAGCTCTGCTGCTTCTGCTGGGAGTGGAATTTCCTCTTCATCCGGGAGGGACCCACGGAAAGTCCTCCTTGTTTGCGACCAGGGCTCTCCCACCCTCCTCTGGAGAGGCCACGGAGGTTTTGGGTTAATTCCATGGTTTTTTGGCAAACAGAGGGTGATGCTTCAGGAGAACCAGCGCACAAGCACAGAGGCTCAAAACCCACACCGCATCGTTTGATATTTCCTCATCAAACTCAGTGGGAATGCAGGAAAAAAGCGCTGAACTGGCTGCAAAGTGTTTGGTTTTATAACTTTTCCAACTTGGTGTCCCACTCCGGTTCGGAGCTGTCCCTTGCTGAGCGCTTTGACCAACGTGTGGATTCCCGTTTGGAAGTGAAGCGTTGCTGGATTCCCCCGGGGGGAGGGAGCATCTGAGCGGGGGCTGTGCCAGGGGCCGCTGTCTCGCGGGGGAGCTGCGGGCTGGGACAGAAGGGTCGCTGGGCCTGGGGCACTGCCAGCATTTATCAGGCAAAATCAGCAACTTGTGTTCACAGCCTGGACAGCACCAACTCCACTCCACTCCACTCCTTTCCTTTCCTTTCCTTTCCTTTCCTTTCCTTTCCTTTCCTTTCCTTTCCTTTCCTTTCCTTTCCTTTCCTTTCCTTTCCTTTCCTTTCCTTTCCTTTCCTTTCCTTTCCTTTCCTTTCCTTTCCTTTCCTTTCCTTTCCTTTCCTTTCCTTTCCTTTCCTTTCCTTTCCTTTCCTTTCCTTTCCTTTCCTTTCCTTTCCTTTCCTTTCCTTTNGGGAAAGGTGTTTTTGGAATGGCACAGCCTCCCGAATTCCATGGAGAGCGGGTTTTGCTGGGACAGAGGGCACTCGAGGGGTATAAACAGAGGCACGGGATGGATCCTACAAGGAAAACTGTCGGGAGCCAGAACCTCCACGTGCCCTCAGCAGGGCTCGGGACAGCCTGGCCCGTGGGTGCCTCCTGTGGAAAAGCAGCAGCCGATGGATTTACCGGCAGGGAATGACTGAGTTTTATGGAAAACGGTGTCGTAATGCAGCTCCAGAGATGGGCTTGCATCAGCACAGCCGGGCTGGGAGGGAGGATGCGTCTGCTCCCAGGGAGGGTGCCAGTCAGGCTGTGCCTCCTGCATCCCTGCAAATCATGGAATTGTGGAATATCCTGAGCTGGAAGGGACCCACAGGGATCATGGATCCAACCCCTGTCGCTGCCCAGACCCCCCAACAATCCCAGCCTGTGCATCCCTGGGAGCGTTGTCCAAACGCTCCTGGAGCTCTGGCAGCCTTGGGGCCGGGACCATTCCCTGGGGAGCCTGGTCAGTGCCCAGCACCCTCTGGGGACAGGAGAACCTTTCCCTGCTCTCCAGCCTGACCCTGCCCTGGCCCAGCTCCAGCCGTTCCCTGGGTCCTGTCCCTGTCCCAGGGAGCAGAGATCGGAGCTGCATCCCAGTCTTCCCTTCTCCAGCTGGACAAGCCGAGAGCCCAGGGCTGTGCTGGCCCTAAGGCAGGGATGCAGAGCTCCTCCAGGTACTGCAGCCTGTCCCACAGCCCTTTGTCCCCATCCGTGGGGCTGGAATCCCTTCCCGCTGTGCCCGGAGGGATGGGAACGCAGCTCCGTGTGTGTGGGCGAGGTCAGACCCTGGGGAAGGCACCAAACCCCAGCTCTGCAGCCCGAGACCCATCCCGGGCCACCCTGTCCCTTCCCGGCACTTTGCTGGCACCACAGGATGCCCTCGGATGCGCAGGAAGGGCCTGATCCCACAAATCCGTGGCGGATCCATGGCTGTGTGGCTGTTCCAGTGCCCTCCTTCCCCTGCGTTTCCCTGGGGTTGTTTTGGTTTCTCTCGTTCCTTTCACGTTTTTTTTTGTTTTAATTTATTTCCTCCTTTCCCGCTGACAGAAATTTGAATCCCGAGGCTCTGGCAGATGCAGGCTCCAGAAGGGCTCAGGTTTTCTCCCTCTGCTGCTCCAAGAGATGAAAAGAAAAGGCAGGAAAGGGTGGATGAAATCCGCGGGGGTTCGGCGTTCAAAGCTGACAGCTCTGTCTGTCTCAACACTCCTACATTCCACACGCTTCTCCTGATTTTCCAGTTTTTCCTGGCCACGGACCTGACCTCCTGCTCAGTTTTCCCACTCTTCTGCCCATCCTCTCACCCTGCTAAAGCCGCCCAGGGCAGCCTGGAGTGAAATCAGAGCCCACGAATTCCCTTCCAGCGAGGGACCCGACCGAGGTGTCCCGGGGCTGCCCATCCCTCCTTTTCCTCCCTCCTTTCCCGCTGTCCCAGGGCTGCGGGATGCAGCTGGAACGATTCAGGGGCTGGAACCCTCCTTGTGGTGCAGGGTGAGAGATTTAAAGGCTGTTTAAAGATTTGTTTCCTACCGAGGTTTATCCAAAAGGACAAACCGTGGCCGGGTTGAGGGAAGCTCCAATCCGGAGCGGAGGGGAAGCGCCTCATTCCCTGCTCTGGGAAGGACGGCCCTGGATCCCAGGAGGGACCACGAGCTGTGCAAAGGCACTGGGGTTGTCCCTTTCCAGTGGGGAGCAGCCAAAAGCATCTCTCCGTGACTTCCATGCATGGAATGAGCAGTGCCCAGGAAAAAAACCCAGGAAAAACCCCTCCTGTTTGTATCCCAGAGTTTGGGGTTTTGTGTGTCCGAGGGGGGACACCTTTGCGTCCCATTCCGAGTGTCCCCATCCTGCTGGACTTTCCCAGGTGCTGCTTTTCCAGAGGGTTTTTTACAGGCGTTTCCAGCTCCACCTGTGCCCCATTCCTTGCATAACGAACCCGTGGGCTCGTTAAGCGACCCGTGTTAATTGTGGTGTGAGTAGGAATAGAAATGCCCCCTTTTATATCCCAAATCTCTTTCTTTCCTCCCCTGCCAGCGTCTCCCACCCCCCGGTGCCCGCGGGCGCCGTGGCTGTGCCCGAGCTGGCAGCTCCCTCCCCTCTCCCAGATCCGCCCTGGATCCATTTCCTCCTTCTCCGCCGAAGTGTTTGACAATTTTTACCACTGTTCTTCCCTCCTTGTTGTTGTTGATCCATCTGCCTGTCATTCCGGAGAGGCTGCGCTGCTTTTAATTAATGAGGGTTGTTGTTGTGTTTGCACTCGTTATGGCTGCAGAAACGGGGCTTCGTTCCTCCTGTTCGTTTTCCATGTGGAGCTGGCCTTTTCCAGCACAAAAAACACTCCATGAAAGGAGATTTTTTGGGGCTAAGTGGGAGCACTTGCACTCAGCCTAAGCCGTGCTTCTCTTTATCCTTAATTTTCACTCTGCTCTTGGCTGAACTCTGCATCTTCCACCTGGGGGATGATGCCTGGTGTGGGACCAGGGGGTTTGGGATGGGTCAAACCCCAGCACTGGTGACTGAATCTGTGTTTAAGGTGATTTTTAGGCAGCGTCCCCCCCAGGCACTGACAGAGCCCCGGGCACACGTGAAGGATGCAGGGAAAGGCACCCGGGCCGGGTGTCCCCGGTTCAGCTGCCCTGGAGCATCGAACCCACAGCAAACCCTGCGTTTGGGGCCTTTGGGATTCGCCTGGAGAGCTGCTGGGAGCAGCTGGACGCTCTGCATCCCTCCCGTGGGCAGGCTGGAGCTCAGGACCCCGGGCTGGACACCTGGACCGGTGCCCTGGCTCTGTCCCCGTGTGCCCAGGGCTCTGGGAGCGCCTGGAAATCACCTCAAACCCAGATTTAATCACCGGTGCTGGGGTTTCATCCAGTCCAGAACTCCTTGTCCTGTATCCGGTGTCATTCCAAACTGGGGGATGCTTTTCCTGGGTTCCCCTGTGACCCCAACCCTGGCTGCTGTCCCAGCAGGAGCCCCTGTGGGTGCCCTGGTGCTGCCCCAACCCCCTGAGGGGAGCGGGCTCAGCTCGGCTGCAGCGGCCCCAGGCTGGGAACTGGACCCGTCCCACGAGTGGCAACCGGGCTGGGCTTTTCCTGCTCCATCCAGGCTCTGACTCAGTGATTCCCGCACTTACGGGAAGCCCGGCTCGTTATTGCAACACTCCACAGAACCCCAAGCCAAACCAAAATATTGACAAGGAAAATGTTTCAATCCTGAGGGAAAAACCACAGGCTGGGCTCGCTGCTTTTTGCTGCATCTTCACCCAAATCCTGCTGTGCCTTCCCGGATCTGGAGCTGATTCCATGGTCGCTTCCCTCTCCTTGCCCTGGCTCTGGCGTGGAGGGGGAATTCTCCCATCCTGGGCTTTGTTTGGAGCATCCTTTGGCTCTGGTGCAGCTGGTGGAGGAGGGCAGCAGCTCCTGCCGCGTGCCGGGAGAGGAGGGGCTGTGCTTCCAGGGAACGGAGAGCTCGGCTGCCGATGGGAATGTGCTGCTCTGCGTTCGTGATCCCGCTCATTCCTGCTCTTTATTTCTGCGTTCCAGACGGATTCCTACACCAGGAGCTGCGGGCTGGGCATGGGAGTTTTGCTCGGGGGGAAGTCTCCAGCCCTGTCCGTGCCTGTCCCTGTGCATCCATCTGGGGCCTTGTGATCCCGGGAGTTGTGGGATGGCCCAAATTCCCTCCGAAGCCCAGGTGGACCCAGAGCCCCGGGTCTGATCCTGGCACCAGGGCACGGGATGGGCTCGGGATGGAGCATCAGGCACTGTCTGCGGGGAAAGGAAGGGGTTTGGGAAGTGGGAAACCAGATCCAAACCCACACGGAGACACCTGGGCAGGGTTTGGGATATTTTGTAGAGATAGGACAATGGGGAATGGATTTAGACAGAAAAAGGGTGGATTTAGGTGGGGTATTGGGAAGGAATTGTTCCCTGGGAGGGTGGGCAGGCCCTGGCACAGGTTGCCCAGAGAAGCTGTGGCTGCCCCTGGATCCCTGGCAGTGTCCAAGGCCAGGCTGGACGGGGCTTGGAGCAGCCTGGGATAGTGGAAGGTGTCCCTGCCCATGGCAGGGGTGGGATGGGATGGGATTTAAGCTCCCTTTTAACCCAAACCATTCTGGGATTCGGATTCCTGGCTCGAGGATGAAAACCTTGGCTGCTCTTGGTTGCGCAAAATGCATAAACCGTGGGAAAGGAACCGTGGGCTGTGGTTCTGCAGGAATTCCCGGTGGATCCATCCACGAGGGCCAGCAGGGTGGGGATGGCGTGGATCCAGCCGGGTTTGGCACCTGGATCGTGCGTGGATTGGGGGTGAGCTGGGTTTGCACCGGTGGGGAGGGGACGGCCGGGAGCAGAGCCCACGTGCCGATCACTGGGATGGGATGATCCGGAGTTTTACGCACCTTGAGGAGCTCAGGTTGGATGAGCCCACGGGGATGCTGCTCAGGTTGGCACCTGGGATCTCAGGATCCATTTCCTGCAGGGATAGAGGGGCTTTTCCAGCAGAATTCACTGGAGCTGGAGAGAGATCTCTAGCAGAGCTGCTTTATTTATGGATCAGCTCCCCCATCCCGGTGTGAGCCACTGGGAGCCGCCAGGGGCTGCTTTTAGGGATATTTGTGCTGGGGCACAAATTTTGGGGGCAGAGTGGGAATTTTAAGCCCTTCCATCCTCTCCAGCTCTGGAAGTGCCCCCTGAGCCTTCGGTTTGACTTCATTGCCGCGGATTTTCCTCCTCACACCCCCTGTCCGTTGGATCCCGGAATTTCAGTGGCATTTGGGGCCGTCCATCCTGAGTGGTGCTGGCTCAGGGGGCACAATTAGGACCTCATTTAGGACCACCCCACTGAGTAAACACCGCTCAATCCAAAGGGAAAATGCCCGACCTGAGCCTTGCACTCCCTGGAAGTTCCATGACCTGCTGCCATTCCAGCCTTTTGAGAGTTTTAGGGAAAACTGTGCTGAAAGAAGCGGCATAAATGGGTTTTCCAGCTCAAATTGTGCTTGGATTTCTGTCAGGAATGCGGATTTTGAATCAAGGTTGCCCATTCTGTGCATACAAAGGCTTTTAAACTGCATAAAATCCTTATTTTTTTACGCACTTCGCCTCTGCAATGGCAACAAATTCCATCCCTTGGAGCTGTGGCTGCTCCATGTTCTCAACAGAGCTGATTGTTATGAGGGTTAAATTGGGAAAAATTCCTTCCTGGAAAAGGTTTAAAGCGTTGGAAGGGGCTGCCTGGGGCAGTGGTGGGATCCCCATCCCTGGAAATGTGCGAAAACCTTTGGATGTGGCACTTGGGGACGTGGTTTGGTGGTGCTGCTGTCCATGGTTGGACTCGGTGATCTTGGAGGTCTTTCCCAACCTTTAGGATTCCAGGATTTGGGGGTTTCCAGGCGTTTCTGTTGGCCCAGTAGCGGGGAGGGTGTGCCCTGACTCCCAGAGCTGTGGGAAACGAGGGATGGGGATGTGGGAGCAGGGAAAAAAGCCCAGCTTTGCCCTGGGGGGAGGTTCCAGCCTCGGGATCAGCCAGGAAATCCCTTTATCCCTCTAAATTGGGATTACACACCTTGGATTCCCAAGGAAAGGAAAGCAAAGAGCTCCAGAGGGTGTTTTTCCAGGTCCTTATGGAGCGAGAGCTCGGTCTGAGAGGGGATTCAGGCCCTCCACAACAGGAATTTGACTTCCCAGGATATTCACTCTGGCCCCGTTTCCATCACCACGAAAATTCCGTGTAAAGCAGGTTCCGGTGAGAGCTGTGAAGTCTCTACAGGCCTGAACTCCGGAGCGTTTTCCTTGGAAAACTCCTTTCTTCCTGAGAGCATCCCCGCGCCGCCCTTTGTGCTGAAAAACCTCATTTACCCCGAGAATTTTGCGTCTTTTTGAGGCTTTTCTGGGAACGGGGCCCTTGAAATCCTCTCGGTGGTGCTTTAAAAAATGGGAAAATCCACTCCGTGTGAAGAATCCCTTTGGGATTTATTTTTAGGACCCGGTTAAGGTCCTAAGGTGACTTCTGCGTTATTTAATTTTATTTTCAATGCGGCAGTAGAAATGTAATGATTATGCCAAAATACCAAGCTAAAATTTAAATAGGTTAAAATATTTTAAATGCAAAATTTTGTAATATTTTAATATTACTATTTAACTGTGCTGAAGTTTTTATGTTCCCGCAGAGAAGGAATCGGGATGAAATGGAAGGAATGAGGGCCTGGAGTCGGATTGGGTGATCCTTGGGGGTCCCTTCCCGCTCGGGACATTCTGGAATTCCCTGAATTGCTTAATTTTGGGTTTTTTTGGAGTGTCTCTTGCTGTGCTCACTGCTCTGTATTTATACAGCGACCTCTGCACCGTAGAGATGGGAAATTTTATTTTATATAAAATTTTATATTTTATATAAATAAAATTTATATAAATTTATATATCTATATTAAAAAACCTCCATTTTATATAGATATATAAAAAACCAGAAATATAAATAAATATATCCGTATCTCCCTGTGAAATCACCCCTTCCATGAATAATTTATCCCAGCCTGCCTGGCACTTCACACGGATCATTCCGAATTCAGGGAAGGCTTCGCACAAAGAGTTTGAAACCCAAATGATTAAAAAAAAAAAAAAGGAAAAAAAAAGCCACTCAATGTCACCAGAGGAACCTGGGTGGGAATAATAAATGATCCGGCGTCGCTGCGGGGAGGTGCTGACAGCTCCTCACCTGTCACCCCGGCGAGGGGGATGCTCTTCTCCCTCTTTTCCCTCTTTTTTCCCTCTTTTCCCTGTTTCCTGTGCTTTTCCCTGTGGATGCTGTGACCTCCTCTCATCTTCACCCTCACTTTTGGACCCTTCAGGGCTGAGCTGTCCCCGCTTCCTTCAATCCCAGCAGGATGAAATATTGGGATTTTCGCAGCTTCCCAACCGCTTGTGGAGCTCGTTTTGGGGAAGACCTTTGATTCCTTCCTTCCTTCCTTCCTTCCTTCCTTCCTTCCTTCCTTCCTTCCTTCCTTCCTTCCTTCCTTCCTTCCTTCCTTCCTTCCTCCCTTCCTCCCTTCCTCCCTTCCTCCCTTCCTTCTGCTGTCTCGGCATTTACGGATTTTTCTTTTCTCCCCAAAATTTCTCTTTTACATCCCAAAATTTGGGTTCAGGAAAGGGGAAGAAGCATCAAACCCTCAGCGATAGGACAGGGCTGGAACTGAGTGATTTAAAGACCCTCACGTGGCACTCTGCTTTCCCATTTAACGCCAACTCATTTAATTAATGAACAATTAAAAGCACAATTAATAGCCCTGGAGAGAGGAGAAATGGGCCAGTGGGTGAAATTCCGGGAAAGGGAAGGGTCACAAATGAAAAAATTGGCAGAAAAATAATAAAATGAAACGTAAGTGCCTCACGGAAGCAGGAATGAGGAGATGGAGCCCAACTGTCCCGCTCTCCTCAGCTGATGGAAAAGAAGGGAATGTTTTCCCTGGAAGAAGGGGATGGTCAATGGGTGCTTGTGTTTAAAATCCTGGAAAAAAGGAGTTTTGGGGCCTTTGTGCAGAGGGGCAGAGGAGGTGGTTGCCGTCAGGTATATGTGGGTGTATATTTATATATAAATATCTCCTTTGTAATTTAAGGTTTAATTTAAGGTTTAGTTAACCAACTCTTAAACTTAGGATAATACGTATTTTTTAATAAATAAATGAATTAAAACAGACACAGCCTCTCCACGCCCATGGAACCGGTGCCAATCAAGGGAACTGCACCCAACTGGGGTTTGCAGGTGCCTCCTTTGTACCCCAACCTGTTCTGCACCCCCAATCCAAGCTCGGGGTTATTCCCTATGTCCTGCTCCCTCCTTTCTGTGGGGTTTGTAGGGAAACACTCCCAGCTTTGCTGCCTCGGGGGGATTTGGGATTCTTTTCCCTGGCGCAGGGGGGATTTGGGATTCTTTTCCCTGGCTGAGCCAGTCTTTTGCCATGTGCAATCTGTATTTCTGCGGGTTGATTTTATTATATTCTCCTTCTTCCCTGCCTTTTCCAGCATTTTCCTCCCGTGTCCACGGCTCGGCTGAGCTCCTGAGTTGGGTCAGCCGAGCTTTTCCCCCATGGAGGTGGGAGAAGAGTCGGGATCAGACAGAAATTCCACTTTCTATCTTACTCCTCCTTTCTCCCCCTCTGGTTTTGAAAAAAAAAAAGGGGAATTTCAGCACCCGTGGCTGCAAAATCAGCTCCAGTCCCTCCCGACTTCACCTTTCCTCCCCAAAATGAGATTCCCACAAGTTGTTACATTGTCTGAAAGAGGATCAGAGGTTTTCCTATAAAACCCACAGCTGAGGAAAAAGGGAATAAGGCTACTGAGGTGCAAGTTTTAATGCTTTGTAGAGGAATTGTTATTTTTTTCCCCCATTTCTATATTAAGACATTAAAAAACGCGTCAGGACAATGCAGCAGGAGGATTTTTGGGAACGGGCTCACATGGACTCGCTGATTCCCTCTTTCTTTACGGATTGTGGCGCTCTTGGAAGGGCTGGGTGGGTTCAGAGAGGCGATTGGAAAACGAATTCCAGCCTTTTATTTGGGATTAAACCGCTTTGTGTCCAGGCTGACGGAGGGGATGCCGATCCCGGGCATCCCCAGCACATCCCCCCGCTCCCGGTGCGCATCCCGGACGCTCTCCCGGGACATTCCGGCAGGGATTGGTGGATCCCGTCGGGTCCTGGTGGTGTTTGGGTTTCCAGGCACAACGCGGGCTTTGTGCAGCCGCTCCTGCCGGGAACGAGCGGCTCCCACGGCTGGGAATATGGGAGAGCCTCGGGAATACGGGAGAGCCTCGGGAATGTGACGCTCCCGGGGCGTTTCCCTCATCCCTGTGTGCTCCTTCCCGGGGCTGCCCGGGGTGGGATGCAGCTGGAGAAGGGATGGGGCAAATTTCCCCCAGCGGGAGGGATCTGGACATCGATGATTGGCCAGGACAGGGCGGGATCAGCATCCCTGGAAATGCGCGGAACACGAGTGGATGTGGCGCTTTGCAATAGGATTGAGTTGCCAAGGTGGCGCTCGGTCAAAAATCGGATTTGATGATCCTCGAGGTGTTTTCCCAACGTAAAGATTCTCCGATTGGAACGCGAACTCAATCAAATGTTTGTTGGCGCCCCAAAGAGGAGCCGCTAAACCCTCCCCTCCAGCGAAAAAAGAGGAGCTGTTGTGTCTGTGTCGGGAAGAAAAGGAAATTTAAAATAAAAATCTGTCCTGGATGCCCTTTTCCCGAGTGTTCCAGCAGGGCCG
>VZRJ01000731.1:28022-83289 GCA_013397565.1 Ptilonorhynchus violaceus
CCTCACAGGGATGGACATGGAGCCCTCCCTGCTCCAGGGACACCCAGGGATGGACACAGAGCCCTCCCTGCTCCCAGGGACACCCAGGGATGGACACAGAGCCCTCCCTGCTCCCAGGGACACCCAGGAGTCCCAGGATGTGACTGAGCATCTCCTCCTCCTCCTCTCCATGGCTCGCTGGGCAGGGCTGGAAAAAATTGCAGCCTCTTCATGGCAAAAAGATCCTTCCAAGTCCCTGATATTCCAAAGATGAAGGTCTTTGGATTCTTGGCCGTGGAATAAATCTTTTTCTGGCGAGTATTCCATAGAATCGTGGATTGGCCTGGGGTGGAAGGGACCTTANAGTCCCAGGATGTGACTGAGCATCTCCTCCTCCTCCTCTCCATGGCTCGCTGGGCAGGGCTGGAAAAAATTGCAGCCTCTTCATGGCAAAAAGATCCTTCCAAGTCCCTGATATTCCAAAGATGAAGGTCTTTGGATTCTTGGCCGTGGAATAAATCTTTTTCTGGCGAGTATTCCATAGAATCGTGGATTGGCCTGGGGTGGAAGGGACCTTAAATTCCTTAATTTTCTGTGCAAGGTTCTCCTCTGTGACTGTTAACGGAGCGAGGGGGGGGCTCATTCACCGGAGGTGCAAAGTCTGATCCATTTGGGGGTTCCATCATTCCTCTGGGAATTCTGCTCCGTGTCCAGAGTCTCCTGGATCCCTCGTGCCGGATTTGCCGTGGGGCAGGTGGGGCATCTCCGGGTTTTCCTCCTGCTGCTCCAAGTTTGAGGTGTGGGAGCTGCTCCACGGAGCTGTGAGCATTCCCTTTGGAATTGCGTTTGCTGAGTGGTGGCTTTGAACTCTGCTCCTGCTTTCTGGAATCTTGGGAGTTCCTGGCCCTCCGTGTGTGCTGAAGGAGGAATTCCTGGCTGGGACTGGCGCCATCCTGCATTTCCCCTCTCATCCCTGTGAATTTCCCCGGGAATGTGGGGGGATCCTCCCTCCTTCCCGCCCATCCTGCCGTGCCCACCGCCAGAAGAGGCGACGGATTCTTGGGGTGGCCACACTGAATTCCGGGATCGGGGGGGACTTTGCTCCGCCGTCATCACCTCCCTGCCAGCCTGGGGGTGGCAGTTGGGATTTTGGTGTGACCGACACCACGATTCATCCCTCGGGATGAGGAATATCCCACTGCTCCCTGCACCAGTACCTTTCATTGCCCATGTTCAGGAACAACAACCCCAGCCAAGTTCCTGGTTCATTCCCAGAGCCACAGGGCGTGATTTTCCCTCCTCCTCCTCCCTAATTCCGCTTGGTTTTCCTGCCCACGGGGCAAGACCCTTCCCCTCCACACACAAACCCCTTCCTCCCTCCCAGCATCCCCCCTTTGCCCACGGGACGGCCGGGACTGATCCCAAATTCCTGCCAAGCCTTTCCTGACACGTTCTGAACACGCTGAGCTGCCATTAAGACTATTTCTTTTTTTTTCCCCAATTTTCATTTCCCTTAATCCGATTCCGTACCACAACGTGATTTGCTTTCCTGGGATAATTGACACGAACCACGTCCTGCCGGGAGAGCCTGTCCGGAAGTTCAGCGCTTTGGTGCTTTTTCTTTGTTTCTCTGCTGTGATCCAGCAAAGATTTGGGGTCTTTTCTGGGTTTTTTTACACCTGGGCTTTCAGCAGCATCATTATTAAACAGATTGCAGGGGCTCTGCGCTGTCTGCTGACAGGAGGAGGTTTAAAAATGTTCCCTCAAATACCAATATCCGTGTGCAGTGGAATTGTGTTTGCTCCCGGGGATTCGAGCTGGATTCTCAGCTCAGATTGTTGATTAAGTGGGGTGGAAGTTTCTGCTTAAATATTAATAATTAAACAAAAAATCTCATGAAACAGGAAGGATGTAAAGATATCCTCCAAGGCCGGGCTGGACAGGGCTTGGAGCAACCTGGGATAGGGGCAGGGCTGGAATGAGAGGGGCTTTAAGGTCCCTTCCACACCCCAAACCAGTCTGACAAATCCGGATTTTAGAGCCAATCTCCTGCTTCAAGCCTGCCCACCGAGTTCTGCACTCCCGGGGCTGGAACCTGAGTAATTCCGCAGCCCTGGAATTACTCACTGGATAAATAAATTAACGCTGATTTCCCAGAAGTGCTCTGCCAGCAGCAGCAGCAGCAGCTGCAGTGATGTTGAACGGCCCAAAGGCAAAAGCAAAGGTCCCTTTTGGCCAGTTCAGGTCCCTTTTGGCCAGTTCAGGTCCCTTTTGTCTGTCCAGGTCCCTTTTGTTCTGTTCGGGTCCTTTTTGGTTTTTCAGGTCCCTTTGATCAGTTCAGGTCCCTTTGGGTCAGTTCAGGTACCTTTTGGTCCGTTCAGGTCCTTTTTGGTTTTTCAGGTCCTTTTTGGTCAGTTCAGGTCCCTTTGGGTCAGTTCAGCTCCCTTTGGTCAATTCAGGTCCCTTTGGGTCAGTTCAGGTCCCTTTGGTCCTTTCTGGTCCTTTTGGGTCAGTTCAGGTCCCTTTTGGTCCGTTTAGGTCCTCTTTGGTTTCTCAGGTCCTTTTTGGTCCGTTCAGGTCCCTTTTGGTCAGTTCAGGTCCCTTTGGTCCGTTCAGATCCCTTTGGTCCGGTCCGGGGTGGATGCTCAGGCAGGGCTGGTGCTGCTTTTCCCTGGCTGTGGAATTTGGCGTCAAAACAACGAAATGAAGGAAGGGGCTGAGCAAGGAGTGTAAAAATAACCAGGGGGGACAGAAAAAAACCAAGAAAAACCCTGCTGCACTCACCAGCGAATGGGGAGCTGATAAATCCCAGAAACAACCAAAAATCCGGAGTTTGTGGGGCTGGGTCACTCCACAGAGGTGAAGGAAACCCTTGGAAAGGGTAAAGCTGCTCTGCTGGAACTCCCTCCCTAAGCAGCGTCCTGAACTTGTGCTTTTTGTCCTCGTTTTTGGGGGGATTCAGGCTCAGATCTTGCCCCGTGTTTCTGGTTTGTTTTCCCCTCCTCCTGCGTCTTTCCACTGTAACCGGGAGGGGGAAAAAGTTGTTTTAGGAGGGGATTTATTTGCATCACAAAAATGGTGAGAGAAAGCAGCAAATAACAGAGTGACGTCAAAGTGAGCTCTGCTGTGAATTCCTCAGAGGAGCCGCAGCTGAATAAATACATAAATATTTTTATTTATTCAATAAATGAGGTTTTTCAAGGCTTAAAACTCTTGTGGAGGTCAGTGACCGGAGCTGTGTCTGCTCGGAGGTTCCAGGTGCTCCTCCTAAGACACGGCCGGAGGAATTTGGGGTCACTCGTGACGTTTTTGGTGCGGAGGGTGCAGGAGGGAGGAATCCAAGCGAGGGCCCTTTGCGTGGAATGTGTGTCAGGAATTCCTTCCTTCCCGTGTTGGTGTGGCTGTGTCGGGAAGGGCTTTCACCTGCTGATGTGCGGGGTTAAACAGCTGAGGAGAGAGAAAATATCAGGGAATTATGGAGTGGTTTGGGGTGGGAGGGGCCTTAAATCCCATCTCATCCCATCCCTGCCATGGGCAGGGACAGCTCCCCTATCCCAGGCTGCTCCAAGCCCTGTCCAGCCTGACCTTGGGCACTTCCAGGGATCCAGGGGCAGCCACAGCTTCTGTGGGAATTTCATCCCAGCCCATCTCCACCCTCCCAGGGAACAATTCCTTCCCAATATCCCATCTATCTCTGCCCTCTGGCAGTGGGAAGCTATTCCCTGTGTCCTGTCCCTCCATGCCTTGTCCCAAGTCCCTCTCCAGCTCTCCTGGAGCCCCTTTAGGCCCTGGCAGGGGCTCTGAGGTCTCCCTGGATCCTTCTCTCCTCCCTCTTTCCCTCCTTCCCTGTGCTCCAGGTGGCTCCAGCAGAATCCCGGCTAGAAAAGCGTTAATGCCAGAGGAGGGAGACCTTTTCCCCCCTCTCCCCCTGGAAGTTTGGGAAGCATGTGCCTCGATTTTCATATAAAGTAGCCATTGACGGGCGATGCCGGGAATAAAAGGAGCTTTTCTTCGCCCCTGGCACTGAGGCTTTGTGCGGGGAGCTCGGTGGCAGCGCGGCCGTGAATGGGTCCGTGTGTGTGGGGTGTAGGAACAGCCCCGGCAGCGCAAATTGAGTCGGATTTATGGGATTTTTCCCTCTCCGGCCTCTCCCCGGTTATCAAACTCCCCCCTCTGGATTTTCTGAGGTGTCTTCAGCGATCCGCGGCCGGCAGGACACGCCCGACGGGACACAGAGATGGGAGGGAGATAAAATTCCTCCCCGGCGCCCTATGCAAATAGCCCCAAACCCTCTCCCGGCATCCCTGAAAGCCGCATTGTTCCCGGGTTTCGCTCGGGAATGTCGCGTCATTCCGGTGGTTTAACAGCAGGAATAACAATAATCGAACTTTTCACCTGTTGGTGTCCGAGAGGGGCACGGATCGACGGGAATGCCAGCGCCTCCGAGGAAGGAGCGGGGATCCAGGGGGTGGGAATTGTGCGCGGCTCCGCGGGTAGGCGGCCCCACGGGAGATGCTCCCCCCTGGCTCTGCAGCGACGAGCAGGTTCTAATTAAAAATTATAAATACGTGGATAAAATATAAAGAGCTGTGAGGAAGGAGCAGAGATCCAGGGGGAGGGAACTTTTTGCAACTCCAGGGTGAGGGAATTTTGTAGCTCCGGGATGAGGGAAATTCGTGGAACTCCACGGGCAGGTGGCCCCAGGTGAGGTGCTCCCCCCTGCCTCTGCAGCAAAGAGCAGTTTCTTATTAAAACATCATAAATATCCGGATAAAATCAGTTTATCCGGAGTTTCTGAGCCCTGCTGCCTGTGGGAACTCCCACACTCCCGCTCTGCCTCTCCAGGCATTTCCCTTCCCGGGACAGGCACCCGGGGGCTTCCCTCCAGCAACGACCCGCTGGGAAGGCAATGCATGGAAAGCATTTTTTTGGGGGGAAAAAAGAGATTTTTCAGGGATAAAAACACCGAATTCCCCGTGCTTGGACTCCGCCCTGCCTGTCCCTGAGCATCCCCTCCCCGCTGGGATGCTCCAGCTTCACCTGCTCCTCCAGGCCCCTGCTTTCCCCCGGGATTTTTGTTGGTCTGGAAAATTCCTGCTGATCCTTCTGGCTCCCTGCCTGCCGCGCAGGGGAAATGCTGGGGTTTCCTGGGAGCTTTGGAGCTAAACGGGCTTAATTTGGGGTATTATCAGGGGATTTGGGTGGCGGTTGCACAGCTCGTTTGTGGTATTTCAAGGCAGGGTTGGGAAATCTGCGTTAAATCCCGAATTCCCGCCCCATTCCTCCATTCCCATTAACTGCCTGCTGAAAATCCTCACACCCTCTTGCCACTTCCCGAGGATTTCGAGGTATTCCCGGATGGAATAAGCCAGGAGTGCTCGCAGCGCCTCTCCTCGGGGCTCCGGGTGTGTCACCTGCAGTGTCAGGTTAAAACTCTGGAATCGCCCAGGCTGGAAAATCCCTCCAAAGTCACCGAGTCCTCCCGCAAATCCTGTTTGGGATGGCGGGGAGCTGTGAGCAGGGGGTTGTGTGCACTTGGCTTGGCAAAAAATGCAACTTTTAAACCCATTCTGGGGCCCATGAGCGACTTCGAGGGGCCAGAACTCCCTGGGGCTTCCTCTTGATGCCCCAAAATCTCTTTCCCTGGCTGAAATGGGGAGGAAAAAAGCACATTTGAGCCAAAAATATTTCCATACTCGTCACTGAGCCCCGTGGATTGTGTGAAGGAGCATGGAAGGGGCAGAATTTGACTCTAAGCCACCCAAATAAGTCTGGTTTTAGACAAGCTGCTGGTGCTGGGCTGTTTCTTTTATTCCCAGGCCATTCTCACCTGTTCCCTGGGATGTCCCGGGAGCTTTCTCCATGTGATCCATGTCTGGCCAAGCTCCCAGTGCTGTAAAACCCCAAAAACGCTCCGGGAAAGTTCAAATTAAGTCAGGACAGCTCAAGCAACCCAAGGTCCAAATATTGAGCGAGTTGGAGAGAGGGCTCTGGGACAGCGACAGAACGTGCCTGATTTGTTTTCCCGGGAAAATGGGCTATTTTTGCCGGGATTTGGGGGCGGGCTGGCGGGAGCTGGAATTGTGGGTGGGCTGGCTGCAAACAGCCAGGCTGGAATGGAGGCTGCGGGCTCAGCCCCTCTCATTCCCGGCTGGGAATGGAAACATTTCCAGCGCCACCGAACCGCTCGGCGTCTCCTCAGGGACGCGAATTCCCGGAGGATCCGCTCCCGGGATGTGCGGGGCCAGGGGGGCAGCCCCAGCCCCGATCCGCGCACCCAGGGGGAAGGGAATGGGTTAAACTCCCAAAGGATGGAAGGTGCAGTGGGAATTTAGGAAGATGAGGGAATGTGGGGTCCATCCCGAGACTCTGCTCCGTCCCGCTTGGTGCTCCCTGTGCTCCTCGGGGCGCCTTTCCCAGAATCCTGGAATGGTTTGGGCTGGGAGGGACCTTAAAGCTCATCTGGGATGTGTCCAATCCACCACCTCAGGTCGCTCCCAGCCCCGTCCAACCACGATTTCCACGGGGTTTTAGGAGTTTGTGGAATGTGGATGGAATTGTGCCACGGAAGTCCAGTAAAAGTTCATGTTTTCCCATGGAGAATCCAAGCAGGAATTGAGAGGGAAAGCACAGCTTGTGATGCTGGATTTTATCATTTATTGCGCTCCTGGAGGCTCCTGAGCGCTGATTTAATTTCATTTGGAAAGGCAGGACAGATGATTCCCGATGTGTGAATTGAAATCCAAACAAGAAAGGGCAGCAGGACGTGCCCTGTCCTCCCTCCCTCTGCCAGCCCCATTTTAGTGCCCTCTCCACCTCCTCCCCATCCCCTTCCGAGCCAGGGCTCTTCCCTTCGCTTCCCTATGGAATTTAGGGGGAATTCTCCCGAATTTCGGTGTTCATTCAGAGCGCCCTTAAGCCGGGAAATGAAAAAAAATCGGGATAATGAACTCCTGGAGCCCCCGTGGAGCGCAGAAGGCACAGCCATCCCTTCCCCGCTCCGGGCCCTGCCCGTGCTCCACGCTCCCAGTGCTCCCAGTATTCCCAGTGCCTCCCGGCCCCGCTCCCAGCGAGCTCCGGCCGCCCGGGGAATTCGGGAGGAGAAGCAATTCCAAGCCCGGCTGCTTTCCCCGCTCCGCTGCGGGAATCTGCAGATTCCGCCGGGAATCTGCTCCTTCGGCCATCCCTGCGGGAGAGGTCTGTGCTTGTTCCGCGCTCTCCCCGGGATGGGGATGGAGATTCCAGATCCCTTCCGCCCCGGGAGATGCGAATTCCTGTTCAGGGATGCCGTCCAGGGAAAAGGAAACTTTTGCAGGATGAAATAAAACAAACTCTCCAAGGTTTGGCACCGCTCATCCAACTTTAATTTTCCTTCCTCTTGGAGCAAGTGCATTTTTCCACGTGCCTTTGGATAAGCCAGGCCTGAGAGAAGGAGCCGTTCCCGTGTTTAAAAAACACCCAGAAACTCCAAAATCCCGCCACAGCTCCAACTTGGAGGCTTGGAAAAAATAAACCAGCGGAGAAAGACAATTTTCCAGTGGAGGAATAGCTGGATTTCCCCCCCCCCACCACCGGGATTTCAGCCCTCCCTTCCTATTTAGGGGAGGGAATGAGGGGGGTGTGGGACCTGTGGGAAAGCGCAGGGAGCAGGGAAGCGCAGGGAGCAGGGAATGTGGCTCGTGTGACACTGTGTGGTGGCGCCTCAGCATCGCCGCCTCCTCCCGAGGCTGCTCCCAGGACAAGGAGCTGGAGCATTCCCAAAGGATCCCAGGTGTGCTGGGAAGTTTTTGGGAAGGTGTTCCTCCGGTTTGAGAGGGAAAAATCTGGGCATTAAGTAAAACTTCAGGTTTTTATGGGATGGGGAAGGGGTGGGGGGTGCCTGCCCCGAATTGGTCCCGTTTTCCCAGGATATTCCAAGGGCTCTGCAGTGCCTCATGGATGGGGTTGCTGCTCTTCAGCAGCAGCTTCAGGGCCTGCCTGAAGATGTGCCCGGGCTGGATGTGTTCCAGGTGGGAAAAAGGACATTTCGGGAAGGTTTTTTCCTAGGGAAAGGTCGGAGAAGTGGCTTAGGGATGGTGTTTTAATTCTTGGGATGGACATTAGGAGAGCAAAGGAGGCAATTCCAACAGTCCCAAGGTTTCCTACTCTGCTCCCGGGATTCCTACAAATCCACGTGAAAGAGCAAGCAGGAGGAGAAGAAGAAAAACAGGGATTGAGCTGTCCCAAAAGCAGCCTGGATTTTGGGGAATGAGGAGCAGAAAGGTCCATCCTTTGCCTTTATCCCTGATAAAATCTTTCCAAAGAAAGTGCTGCAAACCAAGGGATGCCCTGGAGAGGGGAATTCTGCAGGGTTTAACACCCTACTTAAAATTTAGAAATTTTCATGGTTTGGGGTTTTTTTTTACTTGAAAAAAGAATTAATTTAACCTCATTTAATGGTCTAAAAGTTGGGCACCTGTCCAGGATTCCCAGGAGCGGGAGCTGCCCGAGGCTGACCCGGCCCATCTGTCCCAACTCCCATCCCGGAGGGGAAGGATCCCTCTCCTTCTCCTCCTGCCACACAGGGAGCAGGGACAGCTCTGCCTTTGGGATGGTTGGGGTCAAGCAGCTCCACCCCAAACCCCGACCGCTGCGCTCCCAACAGAATTCCACATCCGAATGGCACCGGCCGAGGGAAGAATTCCCAGATATTAATGGAGGCCAGACTCGCCACGGGGATGAAGAGCACTTTTGTTCCCTGGCCACAGGAGGAAACAACCACGAGCATTCCCAGGCAGAATCCAAACCTTCCCGGGCTCGGAGGGGGGAGGGAAGCCATGTGGGCTTGCTGAGCTCTCAGGAAACGACTGGAAAAATCCAAGCCACGGAGTTTTTCTAGGCTTTGTTTTTTCCTGCTTGCTCCGATTTTGATCCCGGTTCCGCAGTTCCCTGTTGGCTGCAGGGTGGGGGTGGCTGCATTTCCTACCGGAGCTCCAGAACTTCCCAATCCCTGCTGGCCACGGGGCTCTGGATTGAAAATCCTGGAAATTGGGGAAACCCAGAGCCCTGCTGTTAATTGGGAGAGCCCAGGTACCTAATATAATATAATATAATATAATATAATATANTATCACTATATTATATATCAATATATCACTATATTATATATCAATATATCACTTCAATATATCATTATATATCAATATATCACTATATTATATATCAATATATCACTATATTATATATCAATATATCACTATATTATATATCAATATTCTGTATTGAGCACCCTGGCCTATGGAAGGTGTGGAACAAGACGAGCTTTAAGGTCCCTTCCAACCCAAACCATTCCATGATCCAACAATTCCATTAAAGACCAGGACAGACTAATTCCTGGCGTTTCCCGTGGCTGCTTTTTGGTGGCGTTTCCCGTGGCTGCGTTCCGGCTTTTCTTTCTTTTTTATTTTATGTTTTTAGTAGAATTTCGTGGGTTTGAGCCGGCCTAAACACATCACCCCGATCATTGATTTCTCTGAGTATTCCTGCTCAGAGCCGCTGGAAGTCACTGGAATTCCGTGCCTGTCCCCGGGAGCGGGGCTGGGGTGGGGCAGATTCCCTGATGTTCCATGTCCTGATGCTCCACAAGTCAGGGCTGAGCTCGTGTCGAGCCCTGGGAGGTGACGAGTGACAGGACGAGAGGGAACGGCCTCCATGCGAGGTTTAGTTTGGATTTAAGGGAAAAATTTCTCCATGGAGAGGGTTGGAAAGCATTGGAACAGACTGCCCGGGGCAGTGGTGGAGTCACCATCCCTGGAAATGTTCCCAAAACGTGTGGATGTGGCACTGGGGACCTGGTTTGGGGGTGATTTTTGAGCTCTGTCCCAGCATTATCAGCTCCAGGTGCTGAAGGTGGAGATAAACATCCGGGTTTCCACTGGAAAACCCCGGGATTTCCCTCCCTACGGATGTGTGGCTCCGTGTGGTCCCTGCCAGCAGCAGGAGGCTCAGCCAAGGCCCTGCTTTTCCCTTCTCCTGCTGCATCCGTCGCTCCCTGAGGGCACTTCCACCCTTTGGGAATCGATCCCTTCTCCTGGATTGCAAAACCACTTCCAGGCTTTGCCCTCTGGGAGGGAGCTCCTGTGCAGGGGAAGGAGAGGGAATTATGGATCTGTCTGGAAAAGGCTTTTGCTTTGGGCTTCTTTCCGGAGTAAATAAAGATCTTACCCCTGCTGGCTGGGGGTGGCCGAGCAGAAAACAGAATAAAACCCCAGAAAACAACCCCGTGCACCTCCTAATCGCTTCATTACGCCATAAAAACTTCCCAAATACCTCCGTGGGGAGGGATGTGTCCTCAAAGAGCCGTTCAAACTCATCCTGCTTCAAAATTCAGCTTTTCTTCCTGATTAAAGGCATTTGGGACTGGGATTTGGGATCATCTCGGGGGGCACAGGGGACCCAGGTTGGGCAGGGTGCCCCTGGCTGGGGTTTCCCCTTGGTTCTCTCGCCTTTTGCACCTCACAGTCAGCAGGGCGTGGTGCTCCCATTCCCATTCCCATTCCCATTCCCATTCCCATTCCCATTCCCATTCCCATTCCCATTCCCATTCCCATGGAGAGGATCATTCCCTAGGGAGCTCCGGGCTCTCCTGGGGAGTGTTTGGAGCAGTCACACCTTCACAGAACCTTCTGAGGGCCCTTTGGGGGGTATTGGTCAATCCTAGACCCTGTCCTTGTTCCCACTTTTCATGGGCTTGGGTTGGGCCTTACAGAGCCCGTGGCTGACACCTCTGGGTGATGTTTGTTCTGCTTAAAACGCGGGGGTTTTGGCCAAAATTCTTATATTTATCTCCTCTGTTTGAAGCTCTTGGATTAAAATAAGGTTTTTAAGTTTGCCACTCCTGCCTCTTTCCTACCCGAGGCTTGGAACCTTTGTTCAGGATACAATCATTGGTGGGAATGGGAAACGGCCCAAAGGAAGAGCAGAAAAAATTTCATAATCCGACTCCATTTTTTTCCAACCAGCAAAGCTAAATCAGGATTAAATTGGGTTTGGTTTATTCTGCTTGTGAGAGTCACTGGTTTTTCCTTTGAGGGTTGTGTTTTAGAGACTCCTGAGCGCTCGGGATGCAAAAAACACCTTCAGAGTCACTTTTTAAAAGATTTTACTGATTCGCTCCTCATTAAACCTCCACGTTCTGGGTGTTGTGCTGATCCATCACAATGTGCACAGCGAGACTCCATCAGATCCCAAATCATCCTGAACATCCTGAGCTGGGAGGGACCCACAGGGATCATCCAGTCCAGCCCCTGGCCCTGCCCAGACCCCCCAGCAATCCCAGCCTGTGCATCCCTGGGAGCGTTGTCCAAACGCTCCTGGAGCTCTGGCAGCCTTGGGGCCAGGACCATTCCCTGGGGAGCCTGGTCAGTGCCCAGCACCCTCTGGGGACAGGAGAACCTTTCCCTGCTCTCCAGCCTGACCCTGGCCCAGCTTCATCCCATTCCATTCGATACAATTCTGCGGGAGGGCAGGAGAAGTGAGCTCAGGAGGTCGTTCAATACCTAAATCAGTTGTAACCGCGTATTTTGCCTTTCTGTCGATATTTCCATGTTCCCTGTCAGACAATTCTCTATTTTTTTTTAATCTAAGAGGAGTTTAAATTGGCTTTTTCAGGTCCACTTAATTGAGTGCATCTGTAATCAAAGGGCTGGAATGGACCAGACTCCAAAATTTATCCTCTACCGGGATATCTGCTGCTCTTTCCCCATTTTCCAAACACACACACGTTGCCGACTCACGGATGAAAATATTTGTTGTTCCATGGGTGATTATTTTCAGGAGCCTCTGGCTTTCATCTGTCTGGGTGGTCCAGAAATTCCATCTCGTCCTCAGACAGGCAGGAACTTCCCAGGCCTCCTCCTCCAGGTGTGCCACAGGAAATGGAGAGACTCGTGTGGGGTTCAACAGCTCAAATCCCGCTCCCTGGGGCATTCCCTGGGCATTCCCGAGGGACAGGCCTGAGTGTCCCTGGATCCCTGGGGAAGAGGAGCCCTTCCCAGCTCAAACCCCACTCTCTGGGGCATTTCCTGGGCATTCCCAAAGGACAGGCCTGAGTCTCCCCGGATCCCTGGGGAAGAGGAGCCCTTCCCTCCTCCAACCCCCACGGGAAGAGGTTCCTGGCGGGTCCTCCAAGCACCAATGGACAGATTTGTTGGGAATCGGCGAATTCCAGGGCAGAAATACCCCGTGGAATGTGTAAAATGAGTGCAGGCAATGCTGTAATTCCTGAGATTGCTCCGGGCTCTCCGCAAGCACATCCCTGAGGCGTGGGGATGGGCAGGGGGGAACTCCCTGTCCCTGGGTTCGCTGTGTCCTCGGAGCCCTGGAGATCCCAATCCCGATTTTGCATCCGCCTCTTCCCACCCGATGTTCTTCCTAGCTGGGAATACACTCTTGGAGCGCGATCCCGCCTGGAATCTCTGATCTTTGATTATGCAAGTGTTGATGAACCCTACGAACAGCTCCTGCTTTGGCTGTTCCAACCAGAGACTCCTCCATGCTCCCAGTTTTCCTCTTCTCCCTCCTTTTCCACCCTCAAAGGCCGGGTGGGGTGGCACTGAGAGGGCTTTTCCATGGAGTCTGTGCATGGAGAGCCCCTCTCCCGCTTTTCCTGCGCTCGTTGTCCGGCTCGGTGCGGCTCCAGAGGCCTGGGAGGCGTTTCTGGGCTGGTGGAGCCCAGATGGCTCCTCGGAGCCGCTCTCCCCGGGCCCGGGGGTGCTGCTGCTGCTCCCATCTGCTCCCCTTTGTCCTTCCTGGAATTGCACTTCCTGAGGGATGCCAGGAAAGAGCCCACTCCGGCCCTTCCAGCCTGGATTCTGGACTGAATCCTCCAAACCCAGCCTGGGATTTGCCCCTCCTGGTGTGCCCGGAGGTGCTTCCCAAAGCACCACAGCCCCTTGTGCTGCCCTGAGCCCGCGCTGGAACGGGAATAACCGTCCTCTTCCCAATGTTTTTCCACGTGGATTTTGCTCCTTTCCCGTATTCCTGGTGCGTTGTGCAGGCTCTGCTGCGTCCCGGCCACCCCGAGCCTGGCAGACATTTCCCTGCCTCCCTTGGGGGCTGAGCGAGGTCCTCTGCCGCATCCTTTGATATTCCCTGTTTATCTTATGGAAATGAGTCCCTCTGGCTCCTTCCCTTTCCGTGTTTCCCGGCTGTCTTGCGGATGAGTTTTGTTTCTCGCTGCCCCCGGGGCTGTTCAAAGACTTCATGGGGAGTCTGAAATCCCCACCCGTGTCTGGGAGCAAGGAAAACCAGGAGGGTTTTCCTGCTGGGTCGTCGTGATTTCCCGGGAATTTTGCCGCCTCCCGTGCCGGCCCTGTGTGTAACACAAGCTCCGGGCCAGCGCTGCATTTTCCTTTCCTTTCCTTTTCCTTTCCCCTTTGTTTGTGTTATGCTCGATTGGATATTCAGACCTCGCTCGGTTCTCTTTGGCTGCTCCTTCTGAATCGGGAATTTTTTTCCAGGGAGCTCGTGACTCTGGGGTTTCTCAGGTAAATGCTTTGCTTTCCTCCTTGGAAAGCCCGGTTTGAACTTTAAAAACAAATAAAAAAAGATCTCTGTTTGCTGAGTGGTGACGGCGGAAAGGCCTGGAGATCACATGGATAATTCAGCGGGTCTCCTGCAAATTATTTACTCAATAAAGATCAGTTTAGTGGCTTTTGGAGTGTGCAGTATTTTTATGGAAATAAATTGAAGTTTAAGGGTTTAAAACCTTAAGGAATTCCAATGGGTACAGCTGGTGGATGGTGGTTTCCAGATATCGGAAATATCTCAATAGGAAAGAATATTCCTGGAGTTGAGGATTCCTGAGTTGTTCCTGCTGATGGGGAGTGGATTGTCCCTGCTAGAACTCCAACTAATCCTGGTTTGGGATGCAGATTCCCGCTTGTGTCTGATGGCACCGCCTCATCACCTCCCTGGGATGGACTCTGATGTTCCATCCCGGCTTTTGCCTGGTTTTCCAAGGGGTATTTTCCAGGGAAACAGTTTCCCCCAGCTTCCGAGAGCCCAGGTTTGTGAGGAATGATGAGCAAGTCACCGTTTTCTTTGTTTGAAATAAAACCCTCTTAGGTCTTGTGCACCCAGGCAGGGACTGGAAAGGGACTATTCCTTTTTCCCTTTTCCTTCCTATTTCCTCAGAGGATGGACAATACGATATCCCGGATATCCTAGCCTAGAAAATCTTCAGTTATCAGTGAAACTGCCACATTTTTTTTTAAATTATTTTTTAAATCTGGAAGGGAAGATTCCTATTTCCTCAGAGGATGGACAACATGAGGTCCTGGATATCCTAGCCTAGAAAAACTTCAGTTATCAGTGAAATTGCCACATTTTAAATTTTTTTTTTAAAATCTAGAAATAATACATTAGTTTAATTGGTAGTTTAATTTTTTTATGTCTCAGCCCTTGACTTTGAGCTGCTTCTGTGGTGTCACAAACGGAAGGCAAACGAAGCCGAGTGAGAGAACAGGAGATTTGTTCAGACATGTGGATGTGCTGGGATGGAGAGAGCTGGGAAGGAGCTGATGGAAAAGTGTCTGGATGAGGAGCAGGAGAATCAGCACCGGGGGTTTGATCCGTGCTTGGGCGTGGAGGAGCAGGGAGGCGGCCGGCACACCTCGTTCCTCCTGGTGGTTGGAGGGGGAGGATGTTTGGAACTCGGAGCTTGGGAGCGAAGCGTTCCTGTCCCGGCTCGGGGTCAGGCTCCCAGCAGGAAGGGTTTAGAGCAGGACACGAGGTGAATGTGGTGGGGTCGGGAGAATGTGACGAGATCATGAAGAGCACCTCACCTGTCGTGACAGGAGCAGGTGCTGATGGAGAACACCTCACCTGTCGTGACAGGGTCAGGTGCTGCTGCAGAATACCCCACCTGCCACCCGTGGGCTGCAGCTTGGAGCTGTTCAAGGCCAGCGAGGCCAGAGCAGGTCCTGCCCCTGTGGAAGAACAACCCCGGCCCAGCTGGAGCTGCCCTGTGGAGAAGGATCAGGGCGTTCTCATGGACAAGGAGCCCCCAACCTGTCCTGGGGGCATCGGGAGGAGCATTCCCAGCAGGGCACGGAGTGACCCTGCCCCTCTGCCCGGCCCTGGGAGGCACCTCTGGAGTGCCGTGTCCGGCTCTGGATCCTCAGCATGGCAGGGACAGGGAGCAGGTCCAGAGAGGGTGACAAAGACATTCCAGGGGCTGCCCCAGGCTCTGCTCCAGGGGCCCAGCAGTGGCCCCAGAGGAACGGAAACTGATCCCAGGAAGTTCCACCTGGACACTTCTGCCCTGGGCAGTGCCCAAACCCTGGACAGAGCCCAGAGAGGGGCTGGAGTCTCCTCCCTGGGGATATTCCAGAGCCCTCTGGACACAATCCCGTGCCCTGTGCTCCGGGATGGCCCTGCTGGGGCAGGGAGGTGACACCAGGGACCCTCTGTGGTCCTTCCAGCCTGGCCCATTCCATGATTCCATGAACTCCTCCCCACAGCTCCCAGTGCAAATCCCTCTTTGTACGGGAGAAGACTGGTCAGAGGATGTTTCCATGCACAGCAAAGGTCGTGATTCCCTAATCCCTGGACAAGCTGAGGAGGATGTTCCCTTCTCCCACGCTCCTTCTGTCCAGTGCTCCAATCCGTGTTCAACCCAAAGCATAAATTCTCCAGCTATTCCGGGGAAAAAAAACTCCCAAGAGTTAAAAATTCTTTCCAGTTCAATAATTCCAAAGGGATTTTTCCTACCCTTTGGAGACAAAAAACCCAAAACTGAACAAACAGAAAAGAAAAGAAGAGAGGGGAATCTCCTCCTAAAACCTGCTCCAGCTGGGATTCCAGCCCTGCGCTCTCCCACTGGGAGCAGGTAACAGCAGTGGTGGGAAGGAGATAGACAAGGAAAAGCTGACTTCAGAGAAGTCTAATTTAAAACCTTATTTGGAAGCAAGAAAAAAGAATTTAATAGAAAATTTGAAAGGCGTTAAAGAAAGCCCTGGGTGAAATTTCCATTGCAGGCCCTTTCCCCACGAATTTTGTAGGAAAAAGGCTTTAATGGATGTCCCGGTTTGAAGCTCGTTTTTCATCGCAGGCAAATCTGGATTTTCCACCCAACACCGTCCCAAAAGGGCTGGAGGTGCCAACCCAGCAGCCCTTCCCAGACGCTGCTCCAGAGGTGTAGGAGCAGAAGGAGAGTTTTATTTGGGATTTTTTCCTCCTTCTCCTAAACCAGCAGGCCAAGAGGCATCTGCGTTTCATCCCGAATATTGTCTGTTTGTTTGGAGAATTTGGCATGGCTTAAAGTCCAAGTTTTCTTTGGATGTGGCCTTTAGGATTTGGTTGGAAGGACAGCTTCCTTCTCTTTTTTCATTCTCCCCCAGTCTTGCTGACCGGCTAAGTTAAAATAAACGTTATGTTTTGATGTATTTCTTTATTTATTTTAGTTACCGCAGAGGCAAGAAAGTGGAGGGAGAAACTTTGATTAAATTTCAAGCGCAGTCGGATTAACCAGGCCGGGTGCCAGGGAGGCTTTGGTGCCCTTGTTCCTTGGGATGTTGGACTTGTGTTTTTAGGGTCGTTTTTCAGGTTTTTTGGAGCCCTCAGCGTCGGGAGGTTTCTTCCAGCTCTGTCTCCTCTGTCCTCGCTGCACAGGGATTTTCCATAGGGCCGTGGGATGAGCCTGGAATAAGTGGGATGGGGGAAGAAATTGCATCTTAAATAAACAGACAGGGCACTGATGGCCCTGCTGGGCATGGATGTGATTTTGGTATCCAGGGAAAGGGTCACGAGTGGATGCTCTTGGAAAAAATTCATCCGTGTCCAGGTGTTGCTGTTCCTTGCTGGGGTGTTCAGGGATTGCTCTGTCCCATGTGGGACAAAACCAGGGAGTCCTGGACACTGTGGATTTGAGGAATTTGACCAGGATTCAGTTCCTGTGCTGGGAGTGAACCCATCCCACACATCCATCCTTCCCGGTGTGTGACTGGGACAGGGAATGATCCTGGCTCCCAGTGCAGGGAGCAAGGAGGACTCATTTTTTCTCCCAGCTGCAAAAATTCGGATAAAAAAGGATCTTGCACTTCCTGAGAGGTGCAGGGTTTGGGGAGCTCTGGCATTGGGGTGTCCCTGGTGGATCCAGGTGGGATTTGCAGTGCTCTGGCATTGGGGGAATCCCTGGTTGGGACAGTTTTTGGGGCACTCTGGCACTGGGGGTGTCCCTGGTGGATCCAGGCGGGATTTGGGGTGCTCTGGTATTGGGGGAATCCCTGGTTGAGACAGTTTTTGGGGCACTCTGGCATTGGGGGTGTCCCTGGTGGATCCAGGTGGGATTTGCGGCACTCTGGCATTAGGGGTGTCCCTGGTGGATCCAGGTGGGATTTGGGGCGCTCTGGCATTGGGGGTGTCCCTGGCTGGGACAGTTTTTGGGGCACTCTGGCATTGTGGGTGATAGGAACTGGTTTTGTTTTAAGTACTGAAATCTTTCCTGATTTTTGGGACCATCCTGTGGTCCTGGAGTGAGCAGGAGCCCTCTGGTATTCACAATTTGGAATCAGGGAATGGTTTGGGTTGGAAGGGATCCTAAAGCCCATCCAGTCCCACCCCCTGCCATGGGCAGGGACATCTCCCACTATCCCAGGTTGCTCCAAGCCCCGTCCAACCTGGCGTTGGACACTTCCAAGGATCCAGGGGCAACCTGTGCCAGGGCCTACCACCCTCCCGGGAAACAATTCCTTCCCGATATCCCACCTAAATCCGTGCTCCTTCACCTTAAAGCCGTATTATTTTAGCTGGAGTAAATTTTGGATAACACTGCCAGTGTAAGGGGTGGGGGGTGGTTTTTTGCGGACCATATCCTGGGAATAATAATATTTCCCCCTCATTTATCCCCTTTAATCTATAGATTAAGAAAAACCCCAAAGATTTTGAGTGTTAATGAATTCATGGAACAACCAGGAAGGGAAGGAGCAACTGAGCTTGTGTGAACAAAACCACACAGAAAATGATTCCATAATTTAGACTGGAAGGGGGATAATGTGGTTAAGGAATTACAGCAATTTTGCACGCGTGAAAAAGAGATGGAAAGAGTTCCCTGACTTTCTCCAAGCCTCCAAATTCAGAGGGAATTCTGGGGATGTGGCACTGGAATGTTGTGCTTAAATTTCTGAAGCAGAAACCCCTCGGTGATCCTTCCTTCCTCATTTTTGCCATTTGTGCGTCACCAGGACCTCGTGGGCCATGGGAAAAACTTTGGGAATCGCTCAGGATTCCCTCCAACCCTCTGGCCTTTCCAGCAGAGCCCAGGGCTTTCAGCGAGGGGTCACTGTGGGTAATTCCCAGCAGGAATAGCGTGTCTTCATCTGGGAATCGCTGACACCTTTCCCTGGAGAAGCAGGACATGGAAATCCACAGGCAGTCCTGGGCTTCCTTCCCTTCCCTGCCGCAGTCATCCCACGGATCTACAGACCCCAGGATAAACAACATTTTCTGGAGTGTCACGGGGCATGTGCAGGTCAGATGTGTTTGGAATATTAGTGCTGGATTCGCCCTGTGACACTGAATTGGGAAAACAGAACCATGGAATGCTTTGGGTTGGAAGGGACCTTAAAGCTCATCTCGTTCCAACCTCCGATGTAGATTTTCACAGGGAATTTGAAGAAAAAGCAGGGAATGTCTGAGAGCATTTAATTTGCTTTAAAAAAAAAAAAATCTTATGTAAGTGCTATTTCTGCCCGCGATTATTTCTGTTTATCGTCCTTCTGGTGAGAATTATCTGAATTATCACAAAGATAGGACAAGGCTGAGCCTGGAATTCGCCCTGGCTGTGCCTTGGGGAGGTATTTGGAGAGGGAAGTTGTTCCTCCGGCTCCAGGCAGGAATCTTCTCCCTGTGTGTTCTTCCTTCAGGGCTGCCCACAGCACCCTGGACGCGATCAGCTGCTTTTAAAGGTGAAAACCTTTTGAAATCTCCATTTTTTGGGTCGTTTTTCCAGGCTGCTCCCACGATTCCTCTCTCAGTGCCTCTCCCAGGTGCTGCTGCTGTTTTTTCTCCGTCAGGCAGGACTCCAGGCCCGGGCATTTGGGAGCCTCCGGTTTTCCCGTGCCCGTCTCACGCTCCCTGCGTGGCCCTGGCCTCCATCTGCCAGGCCCAGCTGCTCCGCGGATCTCAGATCCGTATGGGGGGGACAGATCCTTTTGGACACAGATCCCCTTGGAAAATCACCTCCTGTCCCGTTCTTAGGGAAAGAAACACAGATTTTACTCTTTCTACCCACTCTGCTCTTGCTTTTCCGGGAGTAAAACCAGGGATAAGGCTGATGGGGGCTGCTGGAGCCTGGGATATTTCCATGCCAATTAATTAATTCCTGTTTTTCTCACGGAGATTTTTGCCGTGAGCAGCCTTTGGAGGAGCTGCTCGTTCCCAGCTCCAGGAGGAGAGGCTGTCCTGGGAGAGCTGCCTGGGGCCTTTCCAACCTCACCAACCCTTGGGGCTGTCACACGAGGGATGGAGGGGACATCCCTGGCTGTTGACTCCTCCCTTTCCTCCTGTCCTACAAATCCAGTCTAATCCTGGTCTCTCCCTCCACACCGGCAGGCTCTGGACGCTCCCTGCCCATCCTGCCAATAAATACTTGATTTTTGCTATTTTAAACCAATTTCCTGCTGGTTCTCAGGTGAGATTTGCTGCCTGCCAGCTCCATGTTGGCATTCACTGCCCTTCCCGGAGCACTGGGAAGGCTCCATGGATAATTTTCCATAAATCACAGCCCCTTTCTGCCTAAAGCTGGGGAAATTCTGTGTTGTTTTCCCAAGTTTCGGCCTCAGCCCCTCCCACGCTGCACTCCAGGTAATGATGGGCTATTTTGGATCCCATCCTAATTCCTTTATTGGATCTGGCTCTAATCTGTCTTAGGCAACAGATCCGTGGGAGGAGGAGACGCTCGTGTGGGTTTGGAGGGAGACCTGAGCCCCCCCAGATCATTCCCACAAATTCTCCTGGGATGAAACGATCCCAGCAGGGCCCTGAACCCCGCAGGGGCTCAAAGGCAGCGGCTCCTGCACTTGGCCGAGCAGAGCTTTGGTGTCGTCCGGAATTCCAAAGCCAAGGCCCCGAGTTCTCCAGGAATAGGAATGAAATGGTTTAACAATGAAATATTTGCAGACTTGGTGTCCGTGTGGGTGTCAGAGGTCGGACCTGGCCCGTTCCCAATCCTGTTGGAAAGGCGTTTTTAATGATGGAAGGATTTATTTTTTATTTAGGGTTTTATTTCAGTGTTGTTCTTCATCTGTGCTTCCTGTTGCGCCTTCTTTAATACAGAGTTTAGCAAAATAATACAAATTTTTTTTAATTGAGTTTCTCCTGCTGGGACAACACTCAGGGAGTATTTCTGCTGATTTCTTTTTATGGAATCCTGGAATGGTTTGGGTTGGGAGAGACCTAATAATCCTTATAATCCCATCTCACCCCTGCCATGGGCAGGGACACCTTTCCCTGGCCCAGATTGCTCCAAGCCCCGTCCAACCTGGCCTTGGACACTTCCAGGGATGGGAAATCCAAATAAAACCCGGTGGCTTTCCATAGTTTTTTATTTTATTTATTTTAAGACACTCCTGGCATGAATTCTCCAAGAGCTGTGGATCCCCTACAAAGAACATGTCCCTTGTGTTTCTTCCACACCCCAGGATCCCTCATTGCTCCGTGATCCACACATGGAAAGCTTTCAAAACCAGGAAAAAATTCTCCCCACAAGCTAAACCCAAGCCTAAACGTATGCTTAAAATTCCAGGGAAATGCGTTGGGCTGCGCATCCCCCGAGCTCCTCCAGGCCACGAGACACTTTTCCACTTTTAACAAATATTAATTGCTTTTTATGCTGTTTTCCTGTTACCCAGAGGTGGATTCGGGGCAACGGATTTCTTGTGGATTCCTCCAGCCTTGTGGGAATTGTGCTCCACCTGTTCCGACTTTTCAATCCGGCTTTGTCCGCGTTGATCCCATCCCGTTTTATTTATAGGGCAAAGCGCTCGCCTCGAGCTTAGGCGTCATCCCGTGCCTGAAACACAACGATTGCTTCAGGAACAGCTCTCCCACATTTTCCCCCCCATCCCTAATTTCCCTCCCCACGATATCCCGCTGTGCATGGCAGGCTTGGGAACAGGCTGGACCTGATCCTAAATCTGCTGGAAAATGTCACTGCATGGAAATGTCACTTTGACATTTGCCACATATTGGGACTCTCCAGTCAATTTTGATTTGCCAGCTTCGACTCCAGGGAGTTTTACTGGGATTCACTCCCGCCAGCTCCACGGAGCCAGTGAGGCACCAGGAATGAAATCCTGGATCATGGATCTGTTTTGTCCTCGACACTCAGACCCCGAGCACCTTCAAAAATCAGGATTTGTGGCTTGGTTTGGGTGCCAGAAAGGCAGAATTTGGCTCAGAGAGTTACAAAAATCAGGTCAAAAAAGGATGAAAGTCTTTCCTCACTGATTTAGGGATAATTGTGGTTTGGGATTGCTGGGATCCTGCACATCCACAGCTGCTGGTACTTCTGCACACGGAGCTGCGCTCGCACCTTTCCCTCTCTCGGATTAAGGGCTGGAATTGATGATTTTAAAAGTCTTTTCCAACCCAAACAGTTTTAGGATTCCTGCAGCTGCCACAAAGTGGGAATTCAGGATTCGCACGGAGAATTCAGATTCNATTTTAGGATTCCATGATGGTCCACTCATTCCTGCAGCTGCCACAAAGCGGGAATTCAAGATTCGCACGGAGAATTCAGATTCTTTTCTCCTACAAATTGTTTTATTAACACAAAAATGTGGAAAACAAATAAAATCTCCTTATCTTGGAATGATGGAGTTTCATGAGGCATCAGGAGCCTCTGAGGAGCAACCAGGGCAGCTGAATAAATCCCAGCACCTCGAGCATGAACGTTCCCCAGCCACCAAATTTAAAATCTTCCATGAAAAGATTAATCTTTTGTTAAAGAAAAATAAAAATTGGGGCAATTTTTGGAGCTTTTGCAGGGGTTTGTCTGCTCAGGTTTTTACTCCGCGTGTCCAGCTGTTGTCCCGTGGAGGGAAAACTCATTTCTGAAGGGAGATTTTTTTATTTTGGTGGGAAATGGGCACGTTAGAACCAAAAAACCTAAAAAATTTATATTGGGGAAAAACGGATATAAATTCCTCAAAATTCACCAAGGGTCTCTTTGCCCTTAAATCTCATTTAAAACTTGCAATAAAACGAACTTTTCAGTGAAGTGCCCCTTTTTGGTTGGTCCAGGGCAGGTTCATTCCCTGCTCCAAAGTGGTTTCCAAGCAGTGCCAGCCCCAAATTCCCTGTGGCTGTAGATGGAGGGAGCTGGGGGAGCAGGTGCAGAAGAACCTTCTCCCGCAGAGCTTCTGATGGCATTGAATTTTTCCTGGATAATCCTAAAATAGCTCCTCATCCTGGGATCGCATCAAAGGAGATGCGCTGGATCATTAAGGCGGGGAAAATGAGTGTTCTTCCTTAATTCCTGCCCTACCCGAGGCACAAAGCTTGCTCAGCAAAACCAGGAAACCACTCGGGATCTTGAATTTTCAAATCTGAGCTGGAATCGTTCGTTTTAAAGCCAGCGCGTGGCTGCAGGTTTAGCACTAAACTAAGGCAGAATTTTCAGGAAATAATATTTTCAATTAAAAGGGAAAAAAACCCTGAGATGATTGTTACGGAATCACGGGATCATGGAATGGTTTGGGTTGGAAGGGACTGCAAAAATCATCCCATCCCACCCCTGCCATGGGCAGGGACACCTTCCACTATCCCAGGCTGCTCCAAGCCCCGTCCAACCTGGCCTTGGACACTGCCAGGGGTCCAGGGGCAGCCACAGCTTCTCTGGGAATTCCATCCCAGCCCCTCCCCACCCTCCCAGGGAACAATTCCTTCCCAATATCCCATCTATCCCTGCCCTCTGGCACTGGGAAGCCATTCCCTGTGTCCTGTCCCTCCATGCCTTGTCCCAAGTCCCTCTCCAGCTCTCCTGGAGCCCCTTTAGGCCCTGGCAGGGGCTCTGAGGTCTCCCTGGAGCCTTCTCCTCTCCAGGTGAGCACCCCCAGCTCTCCCAGAGGGAAGTTTCTCTCATCCCTTATCAACTCCAGGGCCTCCTCTGGCCTTGTTCCACGAGCTCCATGTCCTTCCTGTGTTTGGGACACCGGAGCTGTGCCCAAGATTCCAGCTGGGCTCTCACGGAGCAGAGGGGGAGGAATCACCTCCCTCGACCTCCTTTGGATGCCAGGTACAAATCAGTTTTCAGGTTGAGAAGCTCCATTTTCCTGTCAAATGTTCAGATTTTCTGACTTCTGGATCTTCAAAAAACCCTTGGATTTTGGAATGGCAGCACAGGGAGGCTGTGGGGATGTGCCCCCGGTGGAACTTTCCCTATTCCATGACCCATCGGTGTTGGATGAAGGCAAATTCCCCGTCCTGCTGACTCCCAGAGCACTTTCATCACACCACATTTAGCATAAAACAAGAATAAATAAAACACCATAAAACGCCTCATTATTTATTTAGAAGGCAGAGCACTCCAAGCCTCCCCACCTCAGCCCTTCTTGGAGCTGCGGCTACAACACGGAAAAAACCTGGATGAGGCACGGCTCGATGCTTATCTGGGAAACGCCTGCCCTAATGCGAGGCTGGAGATCTTCCTTTCCACCTGTATCCCGCTTTCCATGGGATAACAAAGCCATGGAGCCCCGGGGCTTTTTGCTGGCTGGGTGGAAAGCACCGTGTCAGGAGGCTGCAGACGGGAGCCAAAACCCCAAGCGCCGCACCGGGAACGTGCCGGGATTTATCCCTGTTCCTGCCTGTTCCCAGCCCTCCCTGGGCTCATCAGGGAATCTTTATGCATCTCCGCTCCTCCTCGTTCCAGGTAGCTTGAGGTGAAGCTTGATGAAGTGCTGGTAATTAAAATGCAAAGGGCTCGGTGCCTTCCGGATAAATCTGAATCCCTCAGATGACTCCGTTCCGACCTCTCGCTGCCTCACGTCTCATTTGGCCTTAAAACCCCGGGATTGGGGTGTTTGTCCTCATGCGGCGTTTCCTCCGAGCCACGTGGGAGCTCGGGATGGGAGCAGGGAAGGTTCCGTGCCCCTGTCTTTGCGAAGAGTGGGAAATGCAGCACAGGCGCTTCCCAACGGCCTCAAGGTCCTCATGGAAGGACAAAAAACCCAGAGAAAATGGGGGGAAGTGGCTGTTAAGGAATAATGGGGTTTTTGGGTGTTACAGGCAATGGGGCTGGGGAAGGGGCTGGAGCACAGGAGAGGCTGAGGGAGCTGGGAAAGGGGCTCAGCCTGTAGAAAAGGAGGCTCAGGGGGGANCAGGGGAGGCTCGGATTGGACACTGGGAGGAACTTCCCCATGGAAAGGGTGGTCAGGCCTTGGAAAGGGCTGCCCAGAGGGGTTTGGAGTGCCCATCCCTGGAGGTATCCAAGGAATTCCTGGACGTGGCACTCAGGGCTCTGGGCTGGGACAAGGTGGGGATGGGGCACAGGTTGGACGTGAGGAAACGGCCTCAGGTTGTGCCAGGGCAGGTTCAAGTTGGATAAAAGGGAAAATTTCTTCACTGAAAGAGCTGCCAATCGTCAGAAGGGGCTGCCCAGGCCAGTGGTGGAGTCCCCATCCCTGGAAGTGTCCAAAAACGAGCGGATGTGGCCCTTGGGGCCATGGGTCAGTGGTGACCGTGGTGGTGCCGGGGCAGTGGTTGGACTTGGTGTTCCTGGAGGGCTTTTCCAAGCTGGATGACTCCGGGATTCCATCTGAGCCGTATTCCCGGTGTGAAGCTCTGGCTGCAGGGTGGCTGCTCCTTTCCTACAGCAGCTATTCCCCCCCTTCACCCTACAAATCCCTGTTCCCTGCAAAATCATGGATCAGGAAGGACTTTGGAGGTCCACACATGGAGCCTGGGCTTGGAGAGCCCTGGACTTTGAGTTTGTGACCGAAGAGCTGCCCAAGCCTCGAGCACCACCTGAGTCCAGGCACTGCTCTCCCTTTCTGTTGGTTTCCATGAGGTTTTTCCTGGTTTCCATCAGGGAATTCTGCAGGTTTTCCACGTTTGGGGCATTGGATGTTGAGCGGAGCATCCTTATGGATCCAGCCGGTGGATCTGTGCAAGGGGAGAGGAAGGACAACAGGTCCTTCAGCAGAAATCAGCACTTTTTATTGGCTTTGTGGCTGTGGAGATTTTTTTGTTCGTTTTTCTTTCCCCAGTTCTTTTGGGTTTTTTTTTTGTTTGGGTTTTTTCCCATTTTGTTTGGGTTTGGGGTGGTGTTTTTTTGGTTTTGGGATTTTTTTTTCTGTTTTGGGTGTGTTTGTTTGTTTGTTTGTTTGTTGGGTGCTTAAGTGATTCATGTTGGAAAAATCCCAGGGCAAAGCTCAAGTTGGATCAGAAACACTCCTGGTGCCTCTTCCAGCAAGGTTGGGATGGGTGGGGACTCCTCCAGAGGGACAATTCCCACCCATCCAAAGGGAGCTGACAAGGTTAAACAACCCTGGATACGGCTGGGGGAGGAATATCAGTGAAAACGAGGACCCCTGGTGCCAAAATTCCCTTTCCAGCAGAGATGCTCTGCTGAAGACGTGTCCTAGGCGTGACCTTCGGATCCAGCAAACATTTGGAGCAGCCTTGGGAATATTTGCATGGCTCTGCCTTTCCTTGGGACACAGGAGGCAAAACCTGTGGCAAAGAGTGAGGTTTTGGCTGCGAGGGAAATCCGAATCTGTCTGGCCCCAGGCTGTGGCTGAGCCTTTCCTCTCGAGGAGGGCAATCCGCGGGGTTTTTGAGGCTCCCGTTCCTTTGTAGCTGCACACGGAACTTTCCACCGTGAGCTCGGTGCTGTTTTCCACAATCTCCACCTCCCAATCTCTCCGGTGAGCGGTGGGCACTGAATATTTCCCATTGATCATCTCAATCCTGAGATAAAGTTCGCTTTTTGAGGGCTCCCTATCAATGACTGACAGGGTCCCACAGCTCTGCTCTCCCTTTTCCCCCTCTGTTTTCAAGTCATGGCCCATCCCAAACTCCACCTTTGCTTCCCCTGGGAAAATCTCAGATTTCACGGAGCAGAAGGAGACATAAATCCATGGATTTTTGGTGGCACCAGTGGGGATTTCCTCCCATCCATCCCCGAGCCGGGAATTTGACCTTGGACTGGCGAGTGCCAGCTCGGGTTGGGGGTGGCCTTGAAAGCAGAGAGGAGCAGCTCCCGTTTGATGCCCTGGAGAGGGAGGAGGTGGGAGATTCTGGAAGTGCCGGGCCAGCAGCACCAGATTGGATGACCGGATGGAATTTGTCAAGCCCAAAAGCTGGGAAGCAGCTGAGGACGCTCTGCAGGGCGGGGATGGGTGGAAGGGCTGCGCCTTTGGGAAAACGAGCCAGAATTCCCAGTGCTGGCCTGGAGGGTCCTGGGGGAATCCCAGAGTCAACTCAGAGTGGTCGGGGTGGTGGTTTGGGGTGGAACTGAGGGCACCCCTGAGGCAGAGGGCACCGGGGATGCTGCAGGGAGGGTTTCCTGCCTGGAATTGTCTCCCTGGCCTCGGAGGAACCAGGCTGGAGAGACTGATCCGTGATCTCCCTTCCTGCTATCCCAAGAGTTCCGGGAAGGCGGAGACCAAATGAAAACGAAGGCAGAAAACCAACGAGTTCTGCTGATCTCACTCATTTTAATCAAATTGTGAATAAAGCCAAGGCACTGCAACTCCCGGGGTTGTGCAATCGTTGCTTGTGTGTGTAACTGAGGCTGCACAATCATTTGCTCTCGGTGGTTGGGGGTTGGCCACGGGTTTTCCGTGTGAAATTGTTCTTTCTGTGGTCATACAGGGGCAGAAAGTCGGGGTGAGGTGAATGATGCAATCATAAATTTATAAACATTAAAAGTTTCTATCATTTATATCATGTTCTGATCTCTCCTGAGTGATGGCTGCACTCAGGGACTCCCTTCAGCTGCTTTTTGGGGTGCTTTAGGCAACTCGTGGCTCCTGCCTGGATCGTTGGCTCTGGGGGTGCTGCAAAGCAGCAGCTTCACTTGGAAGTTTTCCAGACAGTGGGAAAGGTGGAACTGAAAAACGCTGACATTTATTTCAGAAATTAAGAACTGTGACTAGGTGCTATTTTTATTTTATTTTTTAATTAGTGCTTTCTCTGTATCCCCCTCTCTGTTAATCCCTGCTCGGCCGCTCAGGGATGAGGTGTGATGCTCTTCCCTTGGGACTCTCTGCTCTGCACCAAGAGTACTGAAACTTGGGAATTGTCCAATTCTCCCCCCTCTCCCAGGGCTTTCTTCCTCTCTGTCCTCCTCAGATATTTTGTACATCACCCAAATGACTGTGGGGTCTCACTGAGCTTCTTTCTCTCCCCTGGAAGCCCTCAGGAAATTGTTCCTCGGGTTCAGCTCCTCCTTGCGCAGCTCTAGGTTCACATTGTGGGGTGAAACAAGCAGAGGAGTCAGCCTTGGTGGCTGTGGGGGCCTGCAGGGGACTCGGGAATCAGTTCTGGGAGCTGCCAGCTCCACGTGGAAATCAGCTGGAGGCCAGAGGGGCAGCGAGAGGAGAAGAAAAACAGGGAAAGGAGAGTGAGAGGAGGGATCGTCCTGCTCTGTTCTGAGTTGGCCTCACCTCGAGTGCTGGGGCAGGTTTGGGAGCCACAATGTGAGAAGGACCTAAAGCTGTTAAAAAGTGTCCACAGGAGGGACACGAGGGTGGGGAAGGGTCAGGAGGGGCCACAGGAGGAGCGGCTGAGGGCACTGGGTGAGTTCAGAGCAGGCTGAGGGCAGAGCTCAGCGGGGGCTGCAGCTCCTCCCGAGGGGCAGCTCCGATCTCTGCTCCCTGGGACAGGGACAGGACCCAGGGAACGGCTGGAGCTGTGCCAGGGCAGGCTCAGGCTGGAGAGCAGGGAAAGGTTCTCCTGTCCCCAGACGGTGCTGGGCACTGACCAGGCTCCCCAGGGAATGGTCTCGGCCCCAAGGCTGCCAGAGCTCCAGGAGCGTTTGGACAACGCTCCCAGGGATGCACAGGCTGGGATTGTTGGGGGGTCTGGGCAGGGCCAGGGGTTGGATCAATGATCCCTGTGGGTCCCTCCCAGCTCAGGAGAGACGTCCCCTTCCCCACCCAGGCCACTGCTCCTGCTGTCCCCAGAGCTCTGGGGCCATCAGCACAGACACTGCTCCCAGTGCTGTCCTCGCACCAGAACCAGCAGAGTCCTTCCTGGCGTTTCCCAGCCTGGCCTGGCCGTGGGAGCAGGGAGGTCACTCTGGGGTCACCTGGGTGGGCCAGGCTGGCTCAGGTGGGATTGGACATTCCCTCAGCTCCGTGCCAGGCCGGGCACAGCGGGATTTCCTCCCTGCTGAGGCACCAGCACGAGGGCTGGGCCGTGCAGAGAGGATTCATCGCTCGGTGAACATCAGAGCTACCCCAAAGCTGCCGCTGTGCTTTTTTTTTTCTGAAGGACGCCTTTCTTCTCTTTCCTTTCCTCTCTTTTTAAAATTTTTTTAATTTTTATTTAAATGAGTAACTTGCACACACCAAAAAAAACCCCCCCGGGGAGCATCTGAGTTTCAGCTGCGCCTCCCGTTGCTGTCAGTTGGCGCCCGCGCCCCGCGCGCTTCCCCTCCCGCTCACCACATCCTGCTGGGGTTTTCTGTGACCCGGCCCGAGCCGAGCCCTTCTGACGGGAGGTAAATTTAGCCGAGCACCCACTCGTGATGAAACGCGTGGGCCGGAGCAGCCGCCCCCGGGGGCGTGAAACGCTGCTAATTATAGCGGCTCCGGCTTCCTCCGCGCTCCCCTGCTCGCGTCATTCCGCGAAACTCCTTCTCCCCGGCGGAACGCCAGCGGGGGGATGCGTGTGCGGGGTCAAAACCCTGCCCTGGCCCCTCTGCCCACGTGGGACCCGGCCCAGGGGACAGCAGGTGACAAGGGCAGCCCTTGTCTGGCTTTGTCAGGGTGGGGAAGGTGAATGCTGCAGCCCTTTCCCGCAAAAATCTTGAGTGGGTCCTTCAGGAGTTGGTTGGACAGCGGTGGTTTGGCTGCTGGAGAGCACAAAGAGGTGTGGCAGGGAATTCAGCTGAATTCCTGACACGGTTTTGTTCCTTGGAGGAGCATCCCAGCCGATCCCAGGGCACGGAGGCAGGAGGCTTGGGCTCGGTTTTGGGCAGTGGAGCCTGCGTGGATCTGCAGGAGCCTTTTTCCCCGAGACAGCTGGGATTGAGGGTTGGATTGGACGATCTTGGAGGCCTTTTCCCACGTGAACAATTCCATGCGCTGGGAGATGTTGAGGGTTGATCCCTGAACTCTCAGCTCCCCTTTCATGCACCCTTGTGAACGTGGCAGCCGCAGCTCAGCCTCCCTCGGGGGGTCCGTGGTGTGTTTGTGGGGTTGTTTTTAGGGGAAGCCAGAGGCTGCCTCACGAGGGTCCTGCCGTGCTGTGCCTGTGCCCTGCAGGGTCACCGAGGCTGCTTTGGCTCCCGCAGGGGAAGGGAGTGAGGTCAGGGCGAGGTGGCACCAGGGCTTCATCCCCTCCCTGTTTTAGCCAGGCTGGAATTTTTCTGCTGAAGGCCTGGGATGAGCTCAGCTGGGCAGAGCACGGTGCTGACAACGCCAAAATCGTGGCTTTAATCCCTGCATGGGCCATTCACTCGAGGGCTGATGATCCATGTGGTCCCTTTCAACTCAGAATATCCCATAAAATCGCTTGAGTAGGGCCAGGCTTGCCGCAAATGTAGCCCTGGCGTTCCCATTACAGAGAGTGCTGAAAAGGGCAGTTTTAGGGGATGCTGCTCCACCATCCCTCCCAAGGGATGCACAGCAGCCACAGGCTGTGTCCTGCATCCATCCCAGGGCTGGGACTGGAGTCAGGGCCCCCTTTCCCTGTTCCCGCTTGGAATGCAGTGTCCCGCATCCATCCCAGGGCTGGGACTGGAGTCAGGGCCCCCTTTCCCTGTTCCCATTCGGAATGCAGTGTCCTGCATCCATCCCAGTGCTGGGACTGGAGTCAGGGCCCCCTTTCCCTGTTCCCGCTTGGAATGCAGTGTCCTTTTTGCCCATGGATGCTGCACCCGGGAGAAGCCGGAGGTTTGTGGGATGGAAAAGCAGGAGAGGCTTGTTCCTTTCCAATTGCCCCCAAGCAGGACAGGGCTCGGTGCCAGGGGGGATTTGATCCCGGCTGCCACAGTGGGGACGAGATTATCCCATGAAATACGGGGGCATTTGCAGGAGAATCCATCCCGCAGCTCGCAGGGAGCACATCAAGAGGGCACTTCGCAGCCCGGCACTGCTCCCTGAGATAATATTCCCGGCTGTCCCGGCCCCGTGATTTATCCCTTTGTTTTTCAGGGCTGGTGTTTGTGGCTGCCGCGCCGATACCGCCGGGGGGGGGGGATGGATCGCCCGCAGAATCTTTCTGCTGCTTTGTTTTTGGGGTTTGAAATGGGATTTATGGCAGCTCAGCCCTTTGTCCCCGTGTTGTCAGCGGGGAGCAGAGCCTGTGGGGCATGAGGAGGGGGGACAGAGATGTCCCGGGCTGCCAGAGTGGGAATAACTCTGGAATAACAGGCTCCGGAATAATGGCTTTCTTCTCCTGGAAAGGGGTGGCATAAGGAAGCCCCTGCAGGGTGACAGCAGAGGGACATTGGTGAGGGATTGGGATCATTTCTCTTGGATGGATCCATCCCCCACAGAACAGGAGTGTCCACCAGGCCACGTTCTCCTCCTCCCCGTGGGTCCTGCGAAGTCAAAATCCTGGGATTTGGGGTTTTTACATGACTTCACCACCACGGAGCGAAGGTGATTTGGTGGGAAAACCCCCAAAATCCAGCCTGGTGAGGTCACTTGGAGCCTCCAGGGCAGAGACAGCAGGGATCTGCCCCGAGTTTCAGTGCCAGGCAAAGAAAGGCAGGTGAAAAAAGACCTTTTCCCCCCAGAATGTCCCGTTCTGGCTGAGTTCTCCCCTCAGCCAGCTGGGTGTGGATGTGGGAAGGAGTGGAGAGGTTATCATGGAAACGCTGAGCAAGTCCCTTCTTAGGGGGAAAATCTGAAGGAGTGGGGAGTTCCCACAGCCAGAAATAACATTACAGGGCATTTTCTCCCCCAGAGGAAGAAAATATTGATATTTTTGTATATCTATCTGTATTTACACATAGCTGAGCCCCTTTTCTCTGCTGCTCCAGTGAGGGACCAGAGCCGTGCTCTAGGGGTGAATATTGTGCCTTTCTGCTCCTCCATCGTTGTAATTCCCAAAAAAACCCCCCCTGAAAACGGTCAGTGTTTGTTACCCTCTCCAGCAATAACGTTCTTTTGGGTGCTGCTTTCCCGCTCTTTTGGGAAAACGATCCAACAGAAAAAGGTGGAGCCACGTGGGGGAAGCTCCTGAGAGGGAATCGCTGGAGCAGGTCCTGGGAGGTCCTGTGAGGTCCCTACATTCCCAGAGGGGCCCTTTTGGGGCATTAACGCCCATGGAAGCTGCTTCCAGCCAGGGCTGTGGGAGAAGGGAAGGGAGCAGCTGAATTCCTGACACGGCTTTGTTCCTTGGAGGGGCATCCCAGCGGATCCCAGGGGACAGAGGTGGGAGGCTTGGGCTCGGTTTTGGGCAGTGGAGCCTGCGTGGATCTGCAGGAGCCTTTTTCCCCGAGACAGCTGGGATTGAGGGTTGGATTGGACGATCTTGGAGGCCTTTTCCCACGTGAACAATTCCATGATTCCGTGGTGTGGAGGGTTCCCGGGGGTGCTGCTGCCGACGAGCTCGTGACAGCTTCGATCTGTTACTCAGCAGCACTTCAGGAGGATTTTGCGTTTTCCTGGAAACATTTGGGTGGATTCCCTAAATCCAGGGAAATCATGACTGTGCTTTGCGGGCTTTGGAAGCCTCTCCTCTGACCCCGAGGCGGGGAGGGAGGATTGCTCACTGTGAGTTATCCCTGGCTCCGTCCAAAAGCGAGGGATAAAGGGATACTCCTGTGCGGAAGGGATTGGGAAAGATCCCCCTCTCCCCCTCCAGAGCTGATGTAACAAAGCCAGAGCTCGGATGAGTTTTTTCTCCTTTTCCCTGGCTGGGCTTGCTGCATTTTCTGGGAACAAACGTCTCCTGTGCCTCCCTGCACTGGAAATGACCTCATGTGCAGAAAATGCCTGCGGATGGAGCGGTCCTGACGCTGCTCCCGCGCTCCCGGAGGCACAGACGCCTCGGCTCGGACGGTGATGCCTCTCCCGGGTGTGCAGAAGGCTTGGGAATCCGCGCCGCCCCTCTCCGGGGCCGTGGTGGGAGGTGCGGGGCTGGGATGCCCTGGATGGAACCATCCAGCTCTCCTCTGCCTCAGCTCTTCCCTGGAAATCGCGGCCGGGTTCTCCCAGGGAATGCTCGGGGGAAGCAGCGGGGATGTCTCTGCCTGAGGGAATGGTCAGAGCACTCTGGAAGTCACAGACTCATCCAAGACCTCCAGGATCCCCGAGTCCAGCTCCAAAACAGGGATATTGTGGATCTGCCTCAGCGCCAGGTGTATAATAAGGAATAATTCTTCCATTTAGTGGTGACCACGGTGGGGGCGCTGGGTCGATGGTTGGACTTGGGGCTCTTAAAGGTCTTTTCCAACCTTAAGAAAAGGATTTTCTAGGATTTTGTGATCATTCCCATCAGAAGTGACTCCTGTGTGTGCAGCTCCCAGAGATGATCCTGATTGGAACGGGCCACGGGTTGGGAACGTTCCCGATGTTCCTGCTGGCTCGGGAGGGGTCAACCCTCACCCAGCCCCCCACAGTCACCCCAAAGCAGACCCCAAGGGTCACTTCTGCAACACTTCCAGACATGGAAGTCTGTGGCTCCACCACCTCCCCTGGGCAACTGAATTCCAAGCCCTGACTGCTCCTGCAGGGAAAAATCCAACTCCGATATCTCATGTGAGCCCCTGGGGGCTGAGTCTGCTGAGGACGCTTTTTGATGGTGATAAAATCCAGAATTCTGAGGTTGGAAAGGACCTTTGAGAACCCCAATCCAACCATCAACCCACATTCACCTTCTACCAGTAAATAAAATTATTGATTTATAGACCTGGCGTGGAGGTAGAGCCACGATATCCCTCTCTGGGAGTGTTACAAGGGAACAAACTCCCCATAAAACCTCGATTTCAGCGCTTTAGAACAAAAAAACAACCTCGCATTGTTTGTTCTTCTGCTGTTTCACGGATCACCTGAGCCGGGAACTGATAAGAAACATCTCGGGTCGTAATAAATGTGCACGAAATCACGAGATCTGCGGGGAAATCCCCTCTGAATGTCACCGGGGCTTGGGTTCATTCAGCTTTCTGAGGCTCCTCCGGGTCGGGAGCAAAGAGGAGCCGACAGAGGAGGAAGGGTTTGAGCCAAACACCAACTTTGGCAGGAATTAATCAGGGACAGAGCAGGAATTAATCAGGGACGGAGCAATAATTAATGAGGGACAGAGCAACGACCACCCAAAGTTCTTTAGGGCACTGGGAGCAGGGGTTGGGCTGCCAACACGAGCACAAACCCACGGAAATCTCCCGGGAAAACTGGGATACAGCACCTGCTGCAAGGGGATGGGGGACAATTCCCCAAAAACCTGGAGGGAAGAGCTGCAAAAGCCTCCCAGGGCGGGGACCCCGCTGGGTTTGTGCCACTTTTCATTTTTGAAGGGGATCGGTTGAGATTCCAGAGTCGGAGAGCCAGGCTGGGATTTCCATCAGCTTCCAAAAATATCTGTGGTGGGGACTCTCACTTGGAGAAATTCAGTGATGGACAGGGATGGGTTTGAAATGAGAGGATGGAGGAGAAGCTGAAATTCTCTTTGGGCAGCGTTTGAGCGCAGGGTGGGTTTGGGATGGTCCAGGATGGGTTTGGGATGGCCCAGGGTGGGTTTGGGGTGGCTCAGGGTGGGTTTGTGACGGCTCAGGAGGCTTCAAACCTTCGCAGGGGAAGCTTGGACAACTCAGCATCGCTGAAGGAGGCAAACAGAGGCAGTGGTTGTGGAAAAATCAGGCTGGAAAACGATAATTGATATTATCAAAGCATTGGAGGATTGTGGCTCTGCTCTCCCCGAGCTCACTGTCCCGAGCTCCACCCTGAAGCGTCTCTAAAAGGCAGATTTTTAGGCTATGAGTAAAAAAAAGACCCAGGTTTACCTCTGCAGAAAGATGAAACGTGTTTTCACAAACAAGGGGAAGGAGAAAGGTGCTTTTGTAGGATATATTAAGCAACAAGCGGTGAAGAGAAGCCACCCCGAGCTTCCTATCGAGGTTTTGCTGCAGCACAGGAACAGAGACAAAGCTTAAAACACTGAAAAAGCAAATTTAAAACAGGCAAAGGATGCAACTTGTCACAGCCCTGGTCTGGTGAAGGTGTCCCTGCCCATGGCAGAGGGGTTGGAACTGGAGGGGTTTTAAGGTCCCTTCCAACCCAAACCAGTCTGAGATTCCGTGATTTACCTGGAGACACAGGGATGAAATATCAGTGGAGTGTGTTCCTAATACTTTAAATAGCTCGTGGTTAATTAACATTAAAGGGTTGTAGGATTGTTCAGATTTGGACTTGGAAATACAACCCGAACACCCAAATCCTTGGAAGGAGCTTCTCCCAGCCCAGTCTCAGGGAAAGGATCATTGTTCTCTCAGGGAACCCATTTTCCCTGCTCGCAGGGACACACACTCACATCCTTTTCCAAGCATTTATGGCTTGGGGAACCTCTCAGTTCCAGTTCTGTTTTTCCCAAATTTCAGGCACAAATGTCACACGGAATCATTAAGGTTGGTAAAGAACTTTAAGACCAGGAAGTCCAACCATCAGCCAGCACCACCATGGTCACCACCAACCCAGGTCCCCAGGTGCCTCATCCACAGGTTTTTGGAACATTTCCAGGGATGGGGACTCCACCTCTGCCCTGGGCAGCTGTGCCAGAGCTGGACAGCCCTTTCCATGAAGGAATTTTCCCCAGTATCCAATCTAAACCTCCCCTGGCACAGCCTGAGGCCGTTCCCTCTCCTCCTGTCCCTGTTCCCTGGGAGCAGAGCCCGACCCCCCCTGGCTGCCCCCTCCTGTCAGGAGTTGTGCAGAGCCAGAAGGTCCCCCCTGAGCCTCCTTTTCTCCAGGCTGAGTCCCTTTCCCAGCTCCCTCAGCCGCTCCTGGTGCTCCAGACCCTTCCCTGGACACGCTCCAGCCCTTCCATGTCCTTCTTGCCACGAGGGGCCCAGAACTGACCCCAGGACTGGAGGTGCCCCAGCAGTGCCCAGCACTCATTTTCCATTAGGAAACGCTGTTCTTAAAAAACATCGACCCAGCGTTTGTTTCTGAAGCAGATCTGCTGCTGATGTTCATGAACAATATCAAAACTGTGGCTTGGGACGGGGGAAATTCCATAAAATCGCTGATTGGATTTCGTGCCTGCATTGCAATGACCTCATCTCTGAGTATTTTTTCCTCGTGGCTCTCAGAGAGAATCGAATGAGCAGCGTCTTGGGCTGAGACAATGCTTTTAACCAATAATCCCAGGAATTAATAACAGGCCTGAGCCCTGCTGTAGCTCCAGTTTGGCCCAGTGCAGGAAGTGTCCCGAAAATTCCCTTTTCTTTGGGATTCATGCAAGTGTCGTACCCCGTAGCGGTGAGTTGGCTTGCCCTGTTTCACCAAAATGGGAGATTTTGGGAATTGGCTCAGGCTCATATGGCAAACCCGTTCCTTGTGCCCACCCAGGCGGGTCTTGGCTCAGCCCCGTGTCCCCAAGGTGCTCCCGAGGCTGCCCAGGTGCAGCACATTCCCAGCTGTGCCCTCACATCCCTTGGAGCTGCTGCAGCAGGAGCTTTCCAGCAGCTGGAAAAGCCAGGAGCTGTTTCCTTTCCGTTGATGTGCAGAGCAGGGCTTGTCCCTGGATTGACAACCCGAATTTTTCATGGCCTGGGGGTTGCTCTGCTCCCCTCCCACCTCTGTGCTCACCCAGCAGAGTCCCAGACGCTCCCCCAGCCCTGCTCCTCTCACTTCAGCCCCTCCTCCCGGCAGAAAGACTTCCCTAGACTTGTTCCCGGTTATTTTTAGGATGTTCCGACTGATTTATCCCCCAGGTTTTTCCCCCCCTCCTTCCAGAAATCGGAGGTGCGGTGACTCCGGGTGATCCCACACGGCACAGGCTGCTGAGGAGCTGCGGAAAAGCTTCACCCCAGCAATTCCCACCTCGGCCTCTTTAAGGCAGGTTGAAACCCTCCCGCTTTCCCTGCTCTTTGGGTACCACCAGGGCTGGTTTCACCCCTTGCCTTTTGAAGGAATTGCCCACGGGAAGGAGATTTCCACCCCTCTGGAAAGCAGCACCGAATAGCTACAAAATAATCCCTGGGAAATGAACCCAAGGCTTCCTTGGGTAAACACGTGGCCGTGCTGGCTGAAAATGTAATTTGTGTGTCTGGCATCTGCAATATTTCACATGGGGACTGGAGAGAGGTTTTACAAACCACGGTGAGATAACCCCCCCAGATGTGTTTATGCACATCTATCACTGTATCTCAGTGCGTATATCGAGTTTTTTATTAAAGAACGGGCTGGCTTTGGGTTTGGTCACAGCCACCTCCGTGCAGCTTGGCTTTAATCCAGATCTGCCCTGTGCTCTGGTTTTGCTGCCGGTGAGGTGGGCACGGTGACACCGCCCCGAGCGGCACGGATGGGAGATGTCAGGAACGCTGGGAACGCTCGGAGGGACGGCATGGGAGGCGACAGACGTGGTGACAGACACAGGCTCGTCCAGCAGCGTGGATCCTGACAGGAAGAATTCCCCTGGTTGCTCACGGCCTGACACGAACCCGCATGGGTTTATCCAAGCTTGAAATGCTCTCCCTGCTAGGGGGGCTGAAGGCCCTGCTGCTGCCTCTGAGGCCAGACCGATCCTTCTGGGAACGGAATCCAGGGGAAGCAGGAGGCAGTTGCTGGAGGAGAGGGTTGGGCACGGCCCCACCACCTCTGGGGGGCTGATGTGAAGGGCAGAGCTTTGGGACAGGGTCAGCTCTTTGGGAGAGGGTCACCACTTTGGGACAGAGTCACCTCTTTGGGGCAGGGTCAGCTCTTTGGGGCAGGGTCAGTTCTTTGGGACAGGGTCACTGGTTTGGGACAGGGTCACCGGTTCGGGACAGGGTCACCACTTTGGGACAGGGTCAGTTCTTTGGGACAGGGTCACTGGTTTGGGACAGGGTCGCCTCTTTGGGACAGGGTCACCACTTTGGGACAGGGTCACCCACAGACCCAGCAAACAGGGGCAGCTGTAGGACAGAGGGAAGTGCATCACTCAGCACTGCTGTTTAATTAATAATTGAGACTTCCTGACTGTAGGTGAGAACGTCCTAAACTCTGTGGGTGACCCGTCCCTGAAGTCCCAGGCTGGAATTCCACGTGCAGGAGAAGGTGGCAACACAGGGCATCACCCAGAGCCTGGGACTTGCATGGAACTGCTCGGCTGGAAAGGGCGAGAGCCACAGCCCGGGGCAAAGGAGCCAACACTGGGAGCAGGAAAAGCCGTGGCAATGTCCAGGGATCCACCAGGAGGGGTCTGGCAGTGTCCAGGGATCCACCAGGAGGGGTTTGGCAGTGTCCAGGGACCCACCAGGAGGGGTTTGGCACTGTCTATCCAGTGGCAAATACAGGAAAGAAGCTCTTTTATTGGGTTTTGAGGGGCAGTTTTAGCTCTGGGAAGGGGCTCAGCCCTTCCTCTTGCTGATCCCTTGGTGCCTCTCTCAGGCCTGGCACTGACCCACTGGCACTGACCCACTGGCACTGACCCAGTGCACACTGTGGCTCTGACCCACTGGGCACTGACCCACTGGGCACTGTGGCACTGACCCACCGGGCACTTGCAATGACCCACTGGGACACTGACCCACTGGCACTGACTCACTGGGCACTGTGGCACTGACTCACTGTGATACTGACCCACTGGGCGCTGACCCACTGGGCACTGACCCACTGGACACCGTGGCACTGACCCACTGGGCACTGGCCCATTGGACACTGTGGCACTGACCCACTGGGCACTGGCACTGACCCATTGGGCACTGGCACTGACTCACTGGGCACTGGCACTGACCCATTGGGCACTGGCCCACTGGGCACTTGCTCAGTGTCCTCAGGCAGGTCTTGGTCCGTGGCAGGAGAGGGAAAACACCAAAGGAACCTTCTCAGAAACCACCTCAGGAGCCCTGATTTCCCCAGGACGGAGAATTTTCCCTCTTGAAATCCAGAGCTCAGCTCCTTGAGCTGTTTTCTGAGTTTTATGTCAATGATACCCCTCCGAAAATTCCTGCTTTCCCACTAATAGCAGTGAATAGAATAAATACAATAAATATCCCACAGCCACGTGCAGAGTGACAGAAATTCCCCATTTTCCTGGGAGTAGCTGTGTCACTGCTCCAAGTGACCAACTGGACATATCTTTGTGCAGGGCCTGTGTGTGTTCCCAGCCCCGTTCACAGAGCTGGAAACCGGCAGAGAATTCCCAAAGCAACAATCCAGAATATCCCTAACGCTGCCTGCACGGCGAGTGCTTACAAACCCTGCTGCAGAAATTTGTGTTCCAGGCATTTTCACTGCCCAGAGCATCCCCCTCTCCATGCCCACAGGCTAAATGGGAAGTCGAGGGAATTTAGGCCCCCAAAAATGGATTTTTTTGGAGCAATTTGCTCAGAGCAGGAGGCGTGTGTGAGAGCAGCCCCTGCTCAGGCAGACGGAGGCACACGGGTGGGGTGCTGGGGGCACAGGGGAGCTTCAGCCCCTTCCTCTGAGGAAAAGGCATTTTCTGTCCCGCTGAAACCTACACTGGATATTTTATTTATTCATTCCCATGGGGTTTGTGGTGGTGGTGGTGTTGTTTAAAAAGTGCCAAAACGTGGAAAGAGATTTTTTTTCCTCCCGCCTGGGTGTGGATTTGGGGTGGTTCAACGGAGCGGCGCAAATTACGGCGGTTCATTTTCAGAAACAGGCAGAGGGGACGTCTCAGCTGCTCAGTCATTCTCAAGAAATTGAAAATATGTAGAAAAAAATATCCATAAAGTGAATATAGGAGCAGTTGGGGTCTGGGTTTTGTCTTTGCTTGCACCGCTGCTGAGCAAGACGACACAACGCAGAACCAGGTGTTGCTTTTTCTTCCTCCTTTTTGCTTCCTCTGTGCGACTTGTGGGGTTTCCAGTCGGTTTTCCCGCTGGCTGCTCCTTCCCAGGACGCTGCAGCCCGGGAATCGCGAGCACACGCGGGAGGAGCCGCGGGGCTCTGCCTGAGCGGGGCAATAATCGCAATATTCGATCCTTGTGGAACTCGCGCCGTTAGCTATTCCCAGAGCGTTTCCTCTGGCACGCCGGCTCAGGAAAACGCTTCCTGGCACGGATTCCTATTAGATCGTGGAATAATCTCCCAAAGGAAGTGGCGGGAGGCCAATTGTTGATCCAATTAAAACAATGGTGGAGGATTAACCCCTTCGGGGGCGCGGATCGCGCGTGTGGCGCATTCAGCAGCAGAAAGCAAAGCATTTGAAGGGACAAAGGTTAAAGCAACCTCAGCCTGTGGGTCTCCCTTCTCCACCGTTCCTGGGGAATTGGGATTTTTATTTTCCCCTCCGTGCTTCCCCCGATTTGTTGTCCGTGGCAAAAAGCACCTCTGCTTCCAGGAGCTGCCTGGAAAGGGTGGCCAGGCCAGATCTTTGCTATATATACATTGTTTTTTTTTTTTAAAAAAGGAGCTGTCTCTGTGACAATGGGGCTAAGTCTGAGGCCTGATTAGATGCGTTTTGTCTCTCTTTTTTTTTTTCCTCTCACCCCCCCTGCATGGGCAGGCTCTGATTCCTGGGAGCGATATCTCACCGGGAATGAATGGCACGGAGGGAGCTGCGGAGACAAAGAGCTGGCTTTGTGCGCTGATGAATTAAGATAGCATGTGGGTGGCTGCTGAATAGCACAGACTTCCCTCAGCCTCCTGTCACCGAGCTTTTCTGGTGTTTTCCTCCGGGAAAAAAAACGGCCTTAATCCCATGAACAAGGGATTGGGAGCAAGTTAGGGGGCTCAGGGAGAAAATAATGCCCCATCAATATCCTAATGGAGACTGAGGCGGTGTCAGAGCTCCTGGAGGGAGCAGGATCCGGGCCTGGAGTCACTTCAATAAATACATAGAGAGAGCTGTTGTTATGATCATCTCACAGCTTCCTCTGGTTCTGCTCGCTGCTTTATCCGTGAAAAACCCCTGGGCTTGTGGGTGTGCTCCGGGGAAGGATCAAATGTGTGTTGGATCGGCGATTCCCACCCGTCCTCTCGCACCTCACGGTGCCTGGGCTCTCTCCCCGGGCTTTTCCTGGTGGTCCCTGCCCTGGTATTCCCAGGGACCACCTCCCGGGGCAGCCCACGGGTGGGATGGATGGAGCAGGGCTGGGTCCTGCAGGAGCTGGGACAGGGAGTGGGGGAAGCGACTCCCGAGTGGAGCCAGATCTGCTCATTTGTCAGAGAGGAGAAAGAACACGGAGACGGATGTGTCTGTGCTCCTCTCCCGGTGTGCCAACATCCCCCTTTCCCTGCTCCCTGCCTTTCTTCCTTTGCAAGGATGGATGTCCTGTCCCCATCTTTGCTTCCCAGGTTCATTCTGGGGACAGTCTGGGCTGAAGCTGCCCCATGTGATCCCAACTTTTTGAGCCCGTCACCCCCCCCGCTTTCCCCGTGCCGTGTTTCATCTTTGCTGTTCCTCCTCCAACCCCCAGGGATGGACCGGGACAGGCACAGACCCCCCGTGGGGCGACCCTGTGGGCATTACAAGCGTTTTCCCACATTCCTGCACTGCCCAGGGCTGTTATTCCTCACTCTCAGTCCGTGGAAGGAACATCCTATTCCAGGAGGAGAGCTGTGAGACGCGATGTCACAGCTTGGCCCGAGGACAGGCTCGGCCCTGCACGCTCCCATCTTCTGTTTTCCTCCAGCTTTTCCAACAGCTGCTTTTATTTGGCCACAAGTTCTGCACAACAAATCCCAGAAGTCCGGGGTTTTTTAGCCTGTCGCTCTTCCAGTCGCTTCCAGAGTTCGGGGCTGGAGCGGCCGTGCGAGGTTTGGGACGGTGGTGGTTGTGCCTGGCCCGGGGTTTGGGGGAATTGCAGCTCTGCAGTGCAAAGAGAGACACCACAGCACGTTCAGCCAAGGGGGAGTTTTTTGTCTACAAGTCCCAGCCATGCCAATTTACCTGATTTTGGGGTTTTTTTTTAGGGGGTCACTCCCAGCCCTGGATGTTGCGGCCTGTGGGGTAAAAGCTGGAGCAGCTTAGAAACGCCTGAGCAGTTACAATACAGTTAATAAATTAAATAAATATTTATTTCCTGACATATTTAATTAACTGCTGGGCATTTAATGACTTCAAAGCACGTGCTTTGAGAAGTTACCCCTCCTTCCCTCCTGGAAATATTCCAAGCAGGGAAATCCCTCCCTATACCCTGTGCTTGGACCATCCAGAGGTGCACACCGACACATTCCTCTCTCCCTCATCCCAACAAATCCGATCTGTCGGTGCACTTGGCACAGTCAGAGCTCAGCAGCCTCGCTTCCCACCCTGGGAGCTGCATTCCCAGGAAAGATCCAGTCCCAGTGGGAGCAGATCCCATCAGATGTGTCCATTCCGGGAAAGTCTAAACCTGGCTCCAAACCCAACCCAACCTCACTTTTCCTCCGTGTCCTGTCCGGGTGCTTTCAGCTGGAGCTTCCTGGGGGCTGCAGCCCATCCCTGGCTCTGCTCTCCTCCTTCCTGACGTTTCCTCCTGCTCCACCTGCCACTGGCGCAGTTTCCTGCGGGATGATTTTGCATCCACGTCCTCCTTCGCCACGGGAATCGCTCGTGGCCTCTTTGCTGCAGAACCGGGGAGGATCAAAAGGAGCAGAGAAGGAAAATGCTTTGCTCCGTTGGGGTGTCATTCCTGACCCCTCTGTGCAAGAAAGGCAGGGAATCGAACCAAAAATAACAAGCTTGAGACGAGGAAACCAACCTGAATGCTGATTTCCCCCTTCCTTCTCGTGACCTCGTGTTTTGTAGCAATTTAATTGATGGTTAATGCACACCCAAACCAATCTGTGGGTCCCCTTTTGCTTAAGCGATCAGGCCAGAAAAGAAAATAAAATAAAAAGCCATTGGCACGAAGATTGTGTGTCCAGGCAGAGAACAGCGAGCAACGGGCTGCATTATCTCTGTTGTTATCTCAGACTTTTGTTTTCTGATATAGGAGGTGTTGTGTTCAAAAAACCGTGCTGGAGCTCCGGGGAGTGAAGCGCAACAAGAGGAATTCAGGAGTTGAGTTCTGAGAGTGGGAATTAAACCCACCCAACCCTCAGATTTCCACCACGAGCTGTGTGGAGCCAGGGAAACTTCTTGTAGTGTTGTTTCTGTCCCATAGGATGGGATAAAGTGTTTCAGTCCCCTCTGTAAAACCCCTTGGGGTCTCAGGCCCCTCATCCTGCCCATGATGTCACCACCGGCAGTGCCCTGCCCTGGGCTGAAGGGACGGGGCTGGAATGGTCATGGCAGGGTCATTGCTCAGAAACAGAGAATTCCAGGACATCCAGAGCTGGAAGGGATCCCCAGGGATCATGGAGCCAGCCCCTGGCCCTGCCCAGACCCCCCCAACAACCCCACCCTGTGCATCCCTGAGCTCCTGAAACCTGATTCCCACTCCTTCAGAGGTCCCTGGGATGTGCCTGCTGTTGGACTCGGCACTTCCAGGCCTCGTGGTACAGATTGTCACAGGGGAATGACGGGAATTATTCACAGTTTTCCCCTGGTGGATTCTTCAGGAAAGGGAAAATGAAGAAAATACGAGGACAAAACTTTTGCTCCGCCTGCTTGAATCTGAGTGCATTTTGTTTGTGTTTTGCTGGCAACGGCCGAGTTAGAAAGATGCTAAAAGGGTTTAACAGAAAAGGCATCTTTGGTGCTGGGCATGGCCTGGAAATGCTCAGATCTCAGCAGCTCCAAACCTTCCTAATAACGCAGCATCAGATTATTTGATGTAACTGCCCACAGAAGCTGTGGCTGCCCCTGGATCCCTGGAAGTGCCCAAGGCCAGGTTGGACAGGGCTGGGAGCAGCCTGGGGTAGTGGAAGGTGTCCCTGCCCACGGCTCAGGATGAGCTCTCAGGTCCCTTCCGACCCAAACCACTCTGGAATTCTGTGATATCCTTTATTTAGAAAGGGAAATGGGGAAGTAAAGCGAAATACACTTTTAACAGCCCTTTTTGGTCTTGCTTAACTGAACCTGGACTTCATTTTATTTTTTATTGTGCTTTAAATTGAAAATCACTTTTTTCCTCTGGCCTGCTTGAAACCACAAGCTGAACTAAAGATCTTTAATGGGAATTTTATTAAGACGCAAGAAGGGGGAAAAAATCCAGTTAAATTTTCTTATCTCGAGAGGAACAAAAAAACCTCTTTTCCCTGCAAACTTCGCAGCTTGGCTGTGCAGGGCTTATCAAAGGAAATGGATTCCCAATCCATGGAGCACTCGTCATTTCACCTGTCACGAGGAGCATCTTCTCTGGGTGTCACCTGAGCTGGCTCCTGGGGCCAGACTGAACCCCTCCTCGGAGCTGGAGCGGCCTTCCAAAGCACATTCCAGCTATTTCATCATTCCCTGCGTGCAGAACATGCCACGGCACTTCCCCTTCCCGCAGAACACAGCGGGACCCAGGGCTGCACACACACGGCCAGGAGGGCTGGGAATGGGAAGCATTCCATGGAAAAGCACTGAGTTAATGCTGCTGTGAAGTCCAGGGCTCGCTGCCAAGGGATTTTTGGGGTGGTTGGAATTCATTCCCGCTTGGCCTTGCTTGGGAAGCTTCACCCTCGGCCACAACAAAGCTCCAGGGTGGGTGAAACTGGGGGAGCTGCTGCTGCTTGAATGAACTTCCAGGGGCAGCAGCCCCAAAGCTTGGGCAGGTTTCGGGGTTTGGGGTTTCCCTGGCTGGTAAAGTCATGTCCTGTGTCTCTGTGGGGCGAGGCAGAGTCGGAACCTTGGCTGTGGGGGTGAGCACAAAGCAGGGATTTGCCGTGGAGCTGCCCCATGGAATGATCATGGAGCCGTTAACACTGGATCTGGTGCTCTTAGGAGGAAAGTCTTCTTCATCCAGGCTTTGATGGGAGTCCCATGGAAACCTGTCTGTCCTTCCTCGGGTTTGTGTTTTGGGGGAAATGCAAACCCTGTGCAGCTGGAAGGACTGCGAGCAGCTCGCTGAGCTTTCTGCTTGGGCTGGGACGGACAGGAGGGCAGGAAGAGACGTTTGGAAAAGCCCAAATTCCCCTGCAGACCGGTGGGGGGCTGATCAGCCTGAATTTTGTGTTGGCCATGGGGTCTCAGCTCCCTGGTTTTCCTGTCGGAGCTCTGCCTGTGCGGTTCCCGCAGCGATAAAGGAAGTCGTTCATTAACTGTCTCCGCCACTTCTGCTTTATTACCTGTGTCCTGCAGCAGCCCAAAGTGACACATTTCTGTCCCCAGCATGCCCAAAGTGACACATTCCTGTCCTGTTTACAGCAGCACGAGGCGTGCACAAGAGGAAACACTCAAATCCCATATTGGTGCCCTTCCTCTCCAGGGCCAGGCTGCCTTGTCAGGTCCCTCTTGTATTTTCCTCCATGCATCTGCTGGATGCTCCTTCCCGGAGCGCTGTCTCCAGGGATAAATCACCCTCTTAAAAACTCCTGGCACGTTTGGATAGAGCCTCGTGGATGAGGAGGAAGTGTGGTAACCCCGGGATTGCCACGGGGTGGGTGGGAATGAGCTGCTCCCTTGCCTCTCCTCGGGGTGGGGGGTCTCACATGGGTGTCCTCACATCCTGGGACATCCAGAGTGTCCAAAGGCCGGGATAAAGCGGTGACCCTGTGCCTGTACAGCCCAGATTCCGGGAGGGAAGATCACAGAATGATGGAATGGTTTGGGTTGGCAGGGACCTCAAAGCCCATCTTGTTCCAGGACACTTTCCACTATCCCAGGTTGCTCCAGCCCACCTTGGACACTTCCAGGGATGGGGCAGGGACGTTGTCCAACCCAATCCCGTGGGGTGCTGCTGATGGGACATTCCTGATACAAACCCTGCCAGTTGTTGGCTCTTTCAGGAGCTTTGGATTTCGGGCAGGAGCAGAAGGTGGAAATCACAGAGTGAGCCTCTTTCCCTGCCCTGTCCCAAGGAGGACAGAGCTGCTGGGAATCCCGTCCTGGGGAGTTGGTTTGGAGGGAGCTCTGAGGGTGGCTGGGGCCGCTCAGCCTCTCCTCCTCCCTGACTCACGAGCCTCAGGAGCTCAGAAATCCAGGAGGGAAGGGCTGGACGAGCCGAGGTGTGACCACAGAACCCCCTGCAGGGCCCCAGGCCAGGGGGTGAGAGTGAGCACAACCTCACATGACGCGGGGAAGCCTCTCAGGCCGGGCTGGTTCTCAGCCCACAGCCCATAATTTATACCTGAACTCTGCCAAGTTTCCCCAAGTTTTGACGGAGAAATGAGGGATGTGGATGGTTTATGACATCTGGGAACCACATCAGGAAAGGGGTTTTTTCTTTCTCTGACTTTGGGAGTGGGGCAGAAGTGGTGGAAGGCGGCGGAGGGAAGAGCCACAGGGGTGGCGGCGGATGGAGAGCTCAGCTGGGACCCTCCGGGCTGGCTGGGTGGGACACGGAGCTCCGGGAGAGCGGAGGGAGCCGGGCAGGAGGAAAACCCAAACCCTCCAGGGCAGGGCTGGTGGAGGTGGAGCGGCACTCGGTGGCTCGGACGAAGAGGAAGCAGGGCAAACACCGGGAATGCGTGTCCTTCCCACTCGGAGTTCATCCGGAACGGAGCGCAGAGCTCCTCGGGCCGTTGAGCGGTTCTGCAGAGCAGGGTCCAGGGATTATTGCCTCTGGAAGAGCACACGGCCAGACGTTTGGCAGCAGGGCCCAGAAAATCGGGAGGTAAATGCGAACTGCAGGTGCTGCGGTCAAACCCCGAGTCCTCTCGTTTTCCCAAACTCCAGGAAAAGTCTTTTAGCGCAGAAAAAAACCCCTCACAAATGAGTTTCGTCTCTTCTGGCCAAGTCATGGGGCTTCTACGAGTGTTTGGTGCAGGAAACGTTTCCTTTTTTGCTCATTGGATGAAGTGTGTCATTTTGGGTGAGGGTCACAAAGGGGAAGGAGACCAGGAGCCTTCTCCTGGCACGGACAGACAGGACAGCTGGAAAAACAGCTGGAAAAACAGCACAGACTGGGATGGGCAGGAGAAGGGAAGGCACCGACACCCGGGTGGGACTGAAGGCAAAGCCACACTTGATTTATAACCCAAACAGAAACGTTCTCCAGGCACAAACGGTGAGAGTGCGTGGTGGAATAATCGGCTACAGGGATGTGGGATTTTCCCCACTCTTCTCCTCAACTTCTCTTTCAGCGTTTTCCAGGGATTCAGGATATCCCACAGGCTGTAGTTACAAAGGGTGAGGATGGGGGATCTGGGCTCCAGGAGTGTTTCTTCCCTTGCTTTTTACAGAGCTCGGTACCACCTCAGCCTTGTCCCTGGGGTCCTGCCTCTCCCATGCCGTGGCCAAGCTCTTTTCCATCCCTGGATGTGTCGCTGGTGCCCTGGAAGCCTCTGGTCACCGCGGTGTGTCCGTGCTCTGCTCCCACCCCCCGCTGTCCCGAGGATGTCCCAGTGCTGTGACCCAGCCACTGGATCACTGGAGAACATTCCTGACCCGGCCTGCAGCAGCTCCTGTGTTCCACAAACACCCCCTGAGGCTGGGATCGCTGTGCCATGGCTGGAATTCCAATTCTGGCTGCGTTTTGTATCCCCCATGGACCCACCCCACGTGGGTAAAGCCAGGGTTTGGCTCTGCCCTGAGTAGAACCAACCCTTCTGTGCCACGGGGCTGCAGCTCTGCTTTAAAAGTGAAAATATAAAACCACTGAGCGTGGCAAAGACCTCCAAGATCATCAAATCCAACCTCCAACTGAATCCCAACCCAACCCTGTCCTCAAGTGCCGCTAAACCCCAACTAAACCCTCTAAACCTGTCCTCATGTGCCACCTCTGCTCATTTTTTGAGCACTTCCAGGGATGGTGACTCCACCTCTACCCTGGGCAGCTGTGCCAGGGCTGGACAGCCCTTTCCATGGGGAAATTCCTCCCGATGTCCAACCTGAGCCTCCCCTGGCACAGCCTGAGGCCGTTCCCTCTCCTCCTGTCCCTGTTCCCTGGGAGCAGAGCCCGACCCCCCCCTGGCTGCCCCCTCCTGTCAGGAGCTGTGCAGAGCCAGAAGGTCCCCCCTGAGCCTCCTTTTCTCCAGGCTGAGCCCCTTTCCCAGCTCCCTCAGCCTCTCCTGCTGCTCCAGCCCCTTCCCAGCTCTGTTCCCTTCCCTGGACACCTCCAGCCCCTCATAAGCACAAAAATGTTTATAAATGAACCCTTCCCATTCTGAGAACACCCCACAGGCTTTTGCTGTCTCCATTCCTGGAAAACCCTGAGCCTGCTGAGCTGTTCCAGCATTCCCTGTCCCTGTGCAGAGCTGCAAAAATCCTTGAGGTGGAAGCACAGCCGGGCACAGGAGTGGGGGCAGAGGGGGTCAATCCTTCTCCATCCCTCACATTCCCTCCTCCCATGCAAAGGAGGCTGGAAAGGACGGGGGAATGGTGTCATCTGGGTAAAGGTGACGGCCTCAGCTGCTTCCCAAAGAGATAAAACCCGTCCCTTGTGTCCCCCTCACTCCCAGCGTCCCCACCGTGGTGTGAGGTGGTGCCCGGGCACACGGGTTAAATAACCGGGGTTATTTTTCACCGTTTAGGTGAAATCCGTGCCCACTGCAGACGTTGTTATCCCCGCAGATCCTACAGACACCGCTCGGCGCTCCTTTGGGGCATCGTCTGTGCTGCCAGTTCCCATAACAACTTGTGAATTCATCAGTGCAAACTGCTTTTTTTTTTAATTATTACTAAGGAGGGGAAAAAAAAAAAAAGACAAGAAACCCAGCCCAAATTCTCTTGTCTTTTGTCAGCTCCTGAAGCATTCGGATCCCTGCCAGGCTGCCGCTTCTTTTCTCCTCCTCTTTTCCTTGTTTTCCATGAAAAGAAACCCGGGCATATATTTAGGAGGGTCATTAGCATTATTTATAAAGAAAAAGGAATATCACCCATCCAGTGCTGGGCCTGGGTAAACACTGAAAATGGAGATTTGGGTGTGTTGGGTGCTGATTTGGGTGATGGATTGGGCCCTGACAGGTCTGCTTAGAGCTTCCTTCTGGGATGGCCTTCCCGGGGCAGGGACACTCCCTGCTCCATGCCTGGCACTCCAAAGGAGCTCAAATCCAGCTGAAATGGGGCTCCCGAGGCGCTGCCCTAGCAGGGTGAGAAATCCCAAGGATCAAACTCCGACCTGGGACCGCTCCCACTCCCGCCCTGGGGGGCTCCCTGTGCAGGGATTGGGTTTTTCCTGGTGATGGGAAGCAGTTGGAGGCTTTAGATGGATGTGGAAAGGCTGAGCTCAGCTCCGAGGCAAGGAAAATCATGGCTGGGGTGAGCTAAAATTCCAGTGCTGAGCACAAGAGGATGAGATCTGAGGGCACACGGGGAGGGGGTTTGAGTTCAAGTGTGCAAATCTCCTCAGAATCCTCAGGGAAAACACCCAAATATTTTATAACTGAACATTTTGTACGTGGGGATTTGTACACCACGCTGACCATTGACATGGAATAGCAATTATCAATAAAAAATCATCATTAAATAATCTAAAACTGGTTAGAAATGAACCCAGCTGAGGTTTCCTCGCCCGGGTTTATCAAGTTATTTTTAATTCCCCATCTCACTCCGCCTTGGTGCTAAAGGATGGCTGGGCAGTGCTTTGTGCCACTGCTTTGCTTCTTCTTCCAGAGAATCCCAGAATGGTTTGGGTTGGGAGAGGCCTTAAATCCCACCCAGTGCCACCCCCTGCCATGGGCAGGGACGCCTTCCGCTATCCCAGGTGGCTTGGACACTTCCAGGGATAAGAATTTTTTCTTTTCCCATAAAAATGCAGGGAGAACTGGTCTAAATTTCACCCTGCAGATGCTTGGGACCACCAGATGTGACTTTGAAGCTGCAGACAGAGAAATTCTGCCCACGTTGGCACCCAAGTCATGGAAGTTATGCGGTGATGGGGCCGCGTGGCGGGATCTGAGCCGGGAATGGGAATTCCAGGGGCTGTGGGCAAACCCTGCGCTCCCATTGCTGTGGTTTATAACGAGCAGCCACGCTGGAATTTAAAGCAGAGGTCTGTCTGTGCAGTGAAAGGGTTAAAAAGCCCGGGTTTGTCCATACCCATCCATCCATCCCTCTGCCAGGCACGGAATTCCTCTCTGCTGAGCAGAGCCCGGCCTTGGTGCTCTTGAGGACCACGAACTGCTGCTCAGGAGCAGGAATAGTCCCGCTTGGATTAGATTAGCTGACAATTCAAGTGCAATTGCATGCAAACAACATTAAAATGACATTAAGATATTGCAGATCATAGGTGGGCCTGCTCTGGTATCACACAGCCCCAGCCTGCGCTTCTTGGCTTGCTCACCCAGGAGCAGAACGAGGCAGAAATCCTGCAAAAATGACACGAAAAGGAAGGAAAAGAACACTTTCGTGGATGTAAAACCCAGTTCCTGCACGTCGTGGGATGAATGGAGGTTGTGGAGCCGGCCACGGGCTCGGCACTTCTCAGCTTTGCAAATGAACCCGCTTTAATTAAAGCTCGTCTCTCACTTCCGATGGTTTTTAGGAAGAGCAAACAGAGGCAGAGCTGCGTTGGCTGCAGCACCAGGAACGTTCCCAGTTATCCCTGTGGGGCTCCCAGCCTTGCTGCTGATGGGAGAGCAGCTGGTTGTGGCAGTGAGCTGTGTCCTCGGGAAAAGAAGGACATGGAGGGGCTGGAGCGCGTCCAGGGAAGGAAACGGAGCTGGGAAAGGGGCTGGAGCACCAGGAGGGGCTGAGGGAGCTGGGAAAGGGGCTCAGCCTGGAGAAAAGGAGGCTCAGGGGGGACCTTCTGGCTCTGCACAGCTCCTGACAGGAGGGGGCAGCCGGGGGGGGTCGGGCTCTGCTCCCAGGGAACAGGGACAGGAGGAGAGGGAACGGCCTCAGGCTGCGCCAGGGCAGGTTTAGGTTGGATATTTGGGAAATTTTCTTCACTGAAAGGGCTGTCCAGCCCTGGCACAGCTGTGGAATCAGCATCCTTGGAAGTGTTCAGAAATCCTGTGGATGAGGCGCTTGAGGATGTGGTTCAGTGAGGAACGTTGTGCTGGGCTGACGCTTGGGCTCAAAGATCTTGGAGGTCTTTTCCAGCCTCAGTGACTCCATGTGATTCCATGATTCCGGGAACAGTTTATGGAGGTACAGAGCTCAGGTCTGCTAATTAGCTGACCCAGCTCATTCCCAGCCCGCACAGCACTGGGAAAATCCAGGCCTCCCTGTGGGGAGGGGATCCAGCAGCAGGACATGGCACAGGAAAATCCAGCTCCTGGGTCAGGCTGGGGGGATCTGCCAGGTTCACCCAGAGCCCTGGAATCTGCTCCCAGCTGGGCCTGGATCTTGTGCAACTTCCCCTCGATCCTGGTTTGTCTGAGTCCTGGGTTAGGCTTGCCTCGCTCTCCAGATCCATGGGAGCCACTGCCTGGCTTTGGAGCCGCTGGAAATCGTGGCACTCTCAGGGTGTGCACGTGGAAGGGACTTCCTGAGGTCCTTTCTTAAGGGGCTGTGCCATTTTTGGGAAGCAGGGCACGATCCTGTGAGCAGGAGGGGCCTCAGTGTCCCGAATCCAGATGCAGGAGACGCGGAGGGAGCGGAGCCGGAGCCCCAAGGAAGGGCAGTGAGGATTTTCAGGCGTGTGCAACTCGGAGCAACGGAGCCAAATTTCATGGGAGCTGTAAAGATCTCCTTCCCCATCCCAGGGCTTCTGCCATGACAAATTTCCAGCTGGAGGAGGGAGCCGAGAGGGTTCTGTAGGGAACTTTTGGGACAGCACAACTATTTTTACTTGGGGTGAGGCATTAGTTTTGCATTTGCTTTTCGACTCTGCTGCTAAAATTATTATTCCAGTCGGACTGAGCTGATCCTTACTAATTTGAGTGTCTGAAATAAAGTTATAAACGAGCTGTGTTTCCATGAGTAACATTCCCGTTCATCCCTCACTTCATGGCGGTGAAACCATTCCCGAGAAGCAAGCAGCGCGCCCCGAAAACACCGCAGTCCTTCAGAGGTGACAATGATGTCCAAGAGCGTCGGCTCATCGCACCAAAATTCTGCATTTATTTACATTTTGCGAGGGGAAGGTGAAAGCCCAGCAAGATCAGCCCTCAGGGAGCCCCTAATCTCATTCCTTCGATTTTTGCCATCCGATTCCAGACACACCCGATGGTCCCCCCGCTGTAAACCTGCCAGACTCGTCTGTGACATTTCCCTGCGTCTTTTTTCCTGCTTAAATGGGAAAACTGGGCTTTCGCCCCAGTTCTACTCCCTAAACTCCCAATTAGCCTCCAATGCCGCCCCTGGGAAACTGCAGCTTGAGGTTTTCCAGGGCTACCCGGAGCATCCAGCGATTGGGTTAAACTCTGGGAGAAGCGTGATGGATATCCGCGTCCCCTGGAGTTCCAGGAGCGCATCCTCCCGGGGAATAATCCGGCTCCGAGCTCGCAGAGCTCTTGGCACGGCTCCGTGGTAGCTGGAAGCGCTCAGCCTCTCAGAGCTGGATGTGAACTTGGCTCTTTCCCCGCTTTCTTTTCGAGGCTGCAGCAAAATATTCCACGAAACTGGGCTCTGGCCAGCGTTTGTGACTCGGGATGGGGCTATTCCCAGCGCGAGCCAGGCATCCCAGACATTGCTGCGTCCACGTGCTCCGCTTGTCCTGAACAATCCCATCTCCCTCCTTCCTCTCCCGTTGGGACCTGGCTGGGAGCAGAGGGAGGCTCTCCAGGGCTCCCAAAGGTTGGCTTTGGGGTTGCCGTCGGTTTGGGATGTTGGCTGCAGGAGTCCCCGCTGAGGGACGTGTGCAGGCATTGGGGTGGCTCTGGCAAACTGTAATTAATTTATAATTATTTTTTGTTAAGAAAACTTGGCTGCTGTGGGAGGCAGCCCTGGGACACCGGAGCTCTCTGTCCCTGACAGCAGAGGGGTGGAAAGGGGAGCTGAGGGTGACAAAACTCTGCATTCGTGGCATGGTTTGGGAAGAGGCTTTGTGGGGTGTCCCTGTGCCCTCATGGGGGCTCAGGGGTCCCAGCTCTGCACCTCGGGGGTGCTGACACCTCTCCAGGCGGTCCCTCTGCAATGTTCCCATCTCTTGGCACTCCCACATAACCTCAGCTCCCTCCCAGCTGTGCAGGAGCAGTCTGGCTCCTCCAAACGGGAACTGTGTGGGTTTGTGGGGTCCTGGTTTGGGGTCTGGGTCCAGCTCAGGTTGAGCTCTGGTTTTATTTGGCAATAAAGGGTAAATTTGGGCCTTTGGAACAGCAAGGGTGGAGCAGAACTGAGAGCTGCTGTTGTTTTCCTCTCTGCACGTTGCTCCCTGCGAGCTCAGGGGGGTCTGGAGCATCCCTGACCCCTCCCAGCTCCCTGTCCATGGAGCAGCTCCTTCCCAGTTGTGTGTCCTGAGGGTTTTCCCAAAGCTCCATCATCCAACTGTAACACTCTTCCCAGGCAGCTCCTCCAGCACCTGCAGGGATGTTTCCCATGAAGGGATGCGGGATCCAGGCTGCTCCAGGGGGTGTCCAGGCATTCCTTGCGGGTCCCTTTTCCTGCCAGGAGCTCTGTGCCGAGCCCACGTGGCCCTTTCAGGGATGTTCATGAATTTCTGCGGCCTGAGGGGTTGATAAGAGGATTTGGGGGCGCGGGGGGTGATTTCTGGCGCTTCTGCTCTACGTGGAGATGAATCTCACAAGGAAAGGGTTCCCGTGCCCAAGTTTGCTCAGGCAGCACTTTGCATCAGGAATTAACGCTTGGAGTAAGGCAGGACAGAGAATTAGAATTAAATTGTTAGGAATAATTAAATTATTGGCTTTCGCTGAGCTGCAGCTGTACTGTGACCTTGCAGCAGCCTCTCCTCTCCTCTCCATGAGCTTGGTTTTGCAATTCTCGGGCTGAGTTCTCCCTTCCCTCACCCCCCTCATCAGGAAAACACACTCCTCAGAAATTTCTTTTCAATCTGGCGTTTCCACCCGTCAATTATTTGCAGATTTTTATTCCCTCACACTTCTTTTTTTTTTNATGAAACATGCAGCTTTAACTTCTCCAAAGAGATCAGTGCTTCCAGACTCCAGGCTGATACCTGGGCAGGGGGAGATTGGCCACATCTTTTAGCAGGAAAGCCTGACCCTAAATGGGCTCCTGGAGCAGGCAGAGTTTTGGGGTTACATTCCCGTGCAGGGGATGCTGTGGAACAGCATCACCCTGAGACTCCTGGTCAAAACCCGTGTGAAGGGACGGGGGAGATGATTCTGCTGATGCTTTTCTTGTGGTTCTCTGATCCAGGGCACCAGCGCAGCCTGGGGGGAGCCCGACATCCCAAAGATATTCTGAATGGTTTTATGTAACTGCATCGCCACTGTGCTGCCTTCCTGGGATTGTGCCCCGCTCTTCTCCCTGCAGTTGGCTCTGGGGTTGCTTTTTCCCCCCTTTTTTTAACTCTCCTACTCCAGAGTTGGCCCGGGGGGGTTGTCAGAGGCTGAGCAGGGGCGGGGCAGCACGAGGGCTGCTCTTCGCAGCGTGACAAAGCTGTGATTTTTGATATTATTGTAAGTGAAACCCAGACTTTCCGGGCAGTCTCATGACTCCAACACCTGTCCCGGGCCAGCGCGTGGTGCTGCTTTGTGCCACACGGCAGAGCCCGGCGCTCCGGCCCTGTGACGGACACCCCTGCCCCCAGCCCCGACCCCGCGCCTCGCCCGTCCACTGCTCCTGGTGGTCCCGGGAGGGCTTTTGCCCATTAGCAGAGGAGCCTCCAACCCCACGGGCAAGTGGGGGAGCTCATTTTTGGGCCTTCCTCGCAGCCATGGGGTTGGGAGGGAGCCACGAGGTCGTCTCACCCAGCCGGGCTGAGGTGCTGCCTGCAGGGGAGGAGGGAGCAACGGGATCGGGAAAATTCCACTGGATCGGCCGCGAGACGGAGCCGAGCTCCCAGCCAGCCCCGGGCACCAGCGGGGACATCTCAGGGACATCCTAGGACACCTCAGGGACATCCCAGGGACATCNNNACACCTCAGGGACATCCCAGGGACATCCCAGGGACACCTCAGGGACATCTCAGGGATACCTCAGGGACATCTCAGGGACATCTCAGGGACATCTCAGGGATATCCCAGGGACATCTCAGGGACACCTCAGGGACATCTCAGGGACATCTCAGGGACATCTCAGGGACACCTCAGGGACACCTCAGGGACACCTCAGGGGCACCTCAGGGGCATCCCAGGGGCATCTCAGGGACACCTCAGGGACACCTCAGGGACACCTCAGGACATCCCCCAGCCCCTGCCGCCTTCGGGTGCCACCGGGCAGGGCGGCGAGCTCCGGGGCTGGGGAGCTGCCTCGTGTTGCCCGGACAACCCCGGCTGGAGCCTGCTTGCCGCGCACACACCGCCACACGTGCGCGAGTTGCCATAACAACCAGCCCCGAGCTTTCATAGATGCCCGGCTCCGTTCGCCAGGCTGCGCGGCGCCGACGCGGAGCTGCGGTCCAGGAGGGGAGCGGCTGCCTTTGGGCTCTCCCTCCCGCTCCGAGGAAAAGAGCTCTGAATCAAGGAGGAGAGGCAAAATGTCTGGATTCATAATGGGGAAGAGCCTTAGCGGGAAAAGAGAGCCACGGCGGGCTCGGTGCTGTCCCGGTGTTTGGAGCGCTGGTAGGAGGATGGAGTGTCAGTGCTGCCAGGAACGCCACTGGGGTCACCAGGCAGCCGCAGGTGACAAATCAGGGATGGGGATCGTGGCCTCAGCAGCCTCTGACCCAGCGAGCCCCAAACTGAACCCGGAACCCGCGAGGCAGGGATGGGGTGTGGGGTGAGACGGGGGTGTGACAGCGAAGAGCCCCAGCAGCCCCGGGAAGGTCCCAGCCCCCTGTGCTGGGCTGAGCCCCCAGCGTGGGCAGCAGGGGAGGGGGGTTCTGCCCGTCTGGCCCACTCAGGTGAGACCCCACCTGCAGAGCTGCCCCAGCCCTGGGGCCTCCACAATCAGGATGTGGAGCTGCTGGAGAGTCCCAGGGAGGCCATGGAGCTGCTCCAGGGCTGGAGCCCCTCTGGAGCCAGGCTGGGAGAGCTGGGGG